>PISW01007963.1:0-80626 GCA_004023785.1 Mungos mungo | reverse complement strand
TCTGAATTGTGGCCGAGCCAATATGGTGGAGCCTTGGAGACTGCATCTTTGCAGACAGACATTCCCTTCATGACACCACAGAGGCCACAAGCCTCATGGGAACAGAACCAAACACAGAGAGTCTGGGCTGGGACCTGGAAGAGATAGGGTGTGAGGGTTTGCAGAGGAGAAGGTCTCGGGGCCATTTCAGGCTTGTGCTCTGCCAGACCTTTCCAAGAAACGACCGCAGAGGGTAGAATTAACATCAGGGCCTTTGGACCGGCCTGTGGAGTGGGTGGGTTGGCTGGGCCACCTGAGATTGTGAGCATTAGGCAGAGAGACGAACTACATGGGGACATTTTTGAACTGGGCCACAAAGCCGTAACATGCTGAAGCAAGGTGTCCCAGGTCCCCAAGTAAGCGTGGGTAGAATGGCCGGCCAATGTGGCCAGACTGGACTCAGATCTCAGGCAGACAAAGGGGGCTGCCTTCCCTACTTGTCCTGACTTGTGGGGTCAGGACTCCATTTCCCATAAGTGACTGTGGCTCCGCGCCAACCATCTCCCCCTCCCACGGAATGTCCAGATCAGGCCTAATCTAGGAGCAGAGTGGTACCAGAGGGGGATGGGAGAAGGGGTTGGATTCTGTATGTATTTTAAAGGCAGAGCTAACCTCATGATCTATAAATGATTAATTGTAAATATTACAGGGTTATTTTAAGAGAATGACTGGGGCACCAGGGTGGCTCAGTCGGTTAAGTATCTGACCAGCTCAGGTCATGATCTCATGGTTCGTGGGTTCAAGCCCCACATCGGGCTCTGTGCTGACAGCTCGAAACCTGAAGCCTGCTTTGGATACTGTGTCTCCCTCTTTCTCTGCCGCACACTCTCAAAAATAAACATTAAAAAATTTAAAAATAAATAAGAGAATGACTAATTTTTTCCCCTCTACATAGTAGTTCTCTTTCATCTCTTTTTAATTTTAATACTACTCTGATATGTTGGGTCATTTTTATTCTTTGATGTGGTCTTATATTTTTAATTTCTTTGATGTCTGTTTTAGATACCTACTGTTGGATAACAAATTACCTCAGAACTTAATGGCTTAAACAGTAGTCAGCACTTGTCTGTGAGTCAAGGTTTCGGGAGCAGTTTAGCTGGATGTACTCAAGATGTCTGTCATTTGAAGGCTTAACTGGGGCCAGAATCTCTGCTTCCAGGTGTTCCGTTCACATGGCTAGCAAATCCGTGTTGGCTTTCGGCAAGAGCTCCCACTTCCATTCCACGTGGGCCTTTCCATATGGCTGATTGTCTTTGTTTGGGAAAGAGACAGAGAGAGCACACAGGGAAGGGGGCAGAGGGAGAAGGAGAGAGAAAGAGAGAGTCTTAAGGAGGCTGTACACTCAACATGGAGCCCGACGTGGGGCTTGATCCCGTGACCCTGGGATCATGACCTGAGCCGAAGTCAAGAGTTGGATGCTCAACCAACTGAGCCTCCCAGGTTCCCTGGCTGACTGTCGTTGTGGCACGGTGGCTGGTTTCCCCTAGAATAAGTGATCCTTAAGCTACAATGTCTTTTATGGCCAAGCCTCTTACAGGCTCTCACAGAAGTCACACGCCACCATGCTCTGTTGGTCACATAGACCAGACTGAGTTAATGTGGGTGAAAACTACACACTGGTATGAATTCTAGGAGGCAAGGAGGGCCATCTTGGAGGCTGGATACCACAGTTTTTCATCTCAGGAGCACATGAATATCAATATATATATGTATATATATATATAATTTTTTTCAGAGAGAGAGCTGGGAAGAGGAGCAGAGGGAGAGAGAGAGAGAGAGAGAGAATCTCAAACAGGCTCCACACCCAGCATGAAGCCCAATGCAGTGCTCATTCCCACAACCCCAGAATCATGACCCGAGTTGAAATCAAGAGTTAGACCTTCAACTGACTGAGCCACCCAGGCTCCTCCTCTACACGAACCTCTTGATGCCTCCCCATTCTGTCCAATCCACAGTGTCAACCACTTCCCAAGAGACCACCACTCTCCCTGTGAAGTCTCTTAAGCCAAAGCACGTGACAAACAACTCCAGCTCCCCTCTCCTGTAAACCCAGCCAGATTCATGCTTTTGCCACGTCCGTCTCTTCACAAAGGTCCCACCAGCTATCACAGGAACGGATCAACAATGGGGAGACCATGTCCCATAGTGCTCTGAACAAGGACGCAAAGAAACAACAACAACGTGGATCTAACCCGATCTTAGCTTCTTACTCCCTGCATGACCAGGACTTTAAGCACCTCCCATAACTCTTTGACATAACAATCTCTATAGAACATAACACTCACAGAAAACCATTAGTGTTCTGTTTTTCTTTTTCATTAATGGTAATTATCCAGGATTAACCCTGTGTTTTGTTGGTTACTACTGACATTTCTATATACGGTTTTTCTGGTTTTAAGATTGTCTATTAACCAGAAGAAAATTCAAACACATTTTCAATATGTCAGTCTTTTAATATTTCAAATATGTATTTGTAAAGAAAGTTTTATAGGTAATATATGTTTGAACCCTCTAATTATTTAAGATGTGTCTTACTTTTTTCAAATTTTCTAATATTTTACCTAGATTGCTATTCATTTTTGGCTACTGTCTTCATAGGTTTTATTCTCTTTGCATCTAAGTCTATCCACTCTGGGATTGCATGATCTTATTTCAGAGAACTGTGTCATATATTTTTTAATGTTTATTTTTTGAGGGGGAGGGGCGAGGAGAGAATCCCAAGCAGGCTCTGTGCTATCAGGACGAGCCCAACTCAGAGCTTGATCTCATGAACTGTGAGATCATGACCTGGGCCCAAACCAAGTCAGATGCTTAACCGACTGAGCCCCCCGGGTGCCCCCTTTTGTCCGTTTTTGTTATTTGTATTTGTGTGAATCAGTTTTAAGTGTTCTTTATATACACATAATACAAGTCCCGGGCAGATACCTGAACTGATTTTTGACACAGGTACAAAAGCAATTTAATGGAAGAAGAATAACGTTTTCCACAAATAGTGGAGCAGCCATTAGACAGTCATGGCCAAAAAAGTAAAGGAAAAAAAAGGAAAAGGAAAAGAGGGAGGGAGAACTTTCACTTCATACTTTAAAAAAATTTTTTATAGTACTCAAATTTGCTCCAAAACTAACCCCTAAAAACGTAAATGTATTCCATCTTCATTGTGACAACGAAAGGTGAAATAAGTGACTTCTCTGTCGCTGAGGCATATGTACTTTATTTCAACTTCTTAAGATTATGTAATCAGATTATTACATTAAACTTAGTTGCTGGGCAGACATCTGTTTGCCGATTACCAATTTGAAATTGATAAGTGTACTTATTATGCAAATGAACATAAATATGATTCACTTAATGACTACTGCCAAGCTTTGTAGAGGGTTCTGCCAACAGAAGACTAAGAAATAATGGCTGGAACAAACAAACAAAAAATGTTACAGCAAATTATCAGGCTACAAATATCTAATCTCTTTATACATTTGTGAAATGTGGGAATGGCTGCAAAAGCCTGGAAGTTTATTGATGTGTCTTAACTTACAAAAGGTTTGTTTGTATGGTCTTCAAAAGCAAGGGGAAAGATAATCAAACACAGAAACAACTACAATTTTTTAAAAATGTTTTATTTTTGAGACAGAGAGACAGAGCATGAGCGGGGAGGGTCAGAGAGAGAGGGAGACCCAGAATTGGAAGCAGGCTCCAGGCTCTGAGCTAGCTGTCAGCACAGAGCCCAACGCAGGCTTGAACCCACGAAGTGAGACCATGACCTGAGCCGAAGTCGGACGCTTAACCGACTGAGCCACCCAGGCGCCCCACTACAATTTTTATGGATTGTGTTCCTTTTACTTTTTACACAGGACAGTTTCCCAATATTGCTGCCTTGGTGCAATTCTAACAGCCTTGCTCCTCCTTTGAGAAAACGTAACTCGAAAGTATTTTCACATATTGCTTCACCCTCACACCATTTTTATTAAGTTGTAGATTTCAAACCAACAGATGTACCATTATTTAATTATAATTCTACTAACAATATAGCCTATTGTTTACATTCAACATTTTATTACTATAAGCGACTCAATATCTTTTGAGAATATATTTGCATTTAAAAAACTTCCTCAATAGAAAAATTCCCAGGTCATACAATGCTTTTTGTCATCGGTCACTTTGGGGAGATGAGCTGCATGGAAGCCTTGAAGGGCATAACCCAATTTCGGAAGGGTTGAGACTTGAGTAGGAGTTAATGAAATATATTCAAAGACACGTTGAAGTATAGGAATAAGAAGATAGATAGAACTGAATGATCTATAAACTGATTTTTTTCTTTTCTTTTTTAAAAGTTTATTTTTTAAGTACTCTCGACACCCAGGGAGGAGCTTGCACACACCAACCCAAGATCAAGAGTCGCACGCTCTTCTGCCTGAGCCAGCCGACCGCCTCAGACTGCTATTTCTCTTTATAAAAAAAAAAAAACCAAACAACCCTGTCACTTCCCAGTACATATCTTTTTATTTATTTATTTAATTTAATTTCTCCCTCATTAGAATGTCAGCCACATTAGGGTGGGGATGTGCGTGCTCAGGTGTGTCCCCAGTGCCTGTAACAGTGCCGGGCACACAGGGGGTGCTCGCTAAGAGGCTAATGACACGCAGAAGGAACGGAAGAAAGGAAACCCAGCACCCAGGCTCCAGGCCACCCGCCCAGGCCCAGCGGACCCCTCCCCGGCGCTCCCGCCCGCACACCTAGCCGGACACCTCCCCGCTCCCGCCCCGCCCGCCCGGCAGCCCAACGGGGCCCACCGCGCGGGCACACCTCCGCCCCGCCCGACTCCTGCGCCCGGCTCCTACACCGGCTCGGGCCCCTACGGGGACCGAGGGCGCTGCAGGTGCGCCCTCGGAGCCGGCGCGTCCAGGCCGGGCGGACTCGGTCGGCCTAATGGGGCTGGGCCGGCCCGGGTCCTGGGTCGGAAGGCCCGGAGCCTTGGGGCGCGGTGCAGACGCCCAGGGGAGCGAGCCGGAGCTATCTGGCGGCCATCCCAGGATGCCCCGCGCCGCGCGCAGCCCGGACTCCATTTCCCGGCGGCCCCCGCGGCGGCCCCCGCTGCCCGCCCGCGCGCCGCGGCCCCTTTGTGAGCCCGGCGGTCCGGCCGCGAGCGAGGCCCCGCCCCGGCCCCCGGGCCGCTGGGCTCCCGGCGGCCGACGGCGCGCAGGGAGGTGCCGACCCTCGGGGAGGAGGCGGTGAGGATGCCGGGGGCGGGCGCGCGCGCCGGCGGGCCTGCTGGGCTGGAGCGGGCGTGCGAGGGGGCCCGTGACCGTTGGAGACCGTGTCACCGCGTGCGTGCGCCTGTGTGTGCTTGTGCGAGCGTCTGTGACCATGACAGTGACGGTGAGTGTGTAGGTGTGTGTTGTGTGTGGTCCTGTGAGACGGCGTGAGGTTGTGTGACCTTCTGTTGGTGTGACAGTGCGGCCCAGTGTGAGGGGACGGGTGCCAGGCGAGCTGCCAGCACGAGGACCGTGTGGCCCCTGCGGCGGCTGGGTGTCCGCGGAGACCGGGCGGTCCGGGCGAGCCTGAGCGGGACTGGGATGGAAGGGAACCTGAGAGAGAAGAGCGGGGAGGAGAGGGGCGCCCCAGCTTCAGGCCCGAGGGCAGACGAGGAGTACGGGGGGTAGCCCTCTCTGGTACAGCAGGAGGGGTTTTCCCTTCCTCTCCTGGCCTCTGCAGTTGGCGAGGAATTGAAGAGGAAGAGGAAGAGGAGACCTACTGTGTGCTATTTGTCACTACGTACAGCGCTTCCTGTGGGTCATCTCATGATCCTCCCAGCAACTGATAGGGAACAGGTACCGTTTCACTGACGAGGAACCTGGGATCTGGAGTGGTTACCGCAGTCAGGAGGTCGCAGAGCTTGAGTGGTGGGCCGAGCATCCGCGGGCAGGTGTTCTGACCCCCAGACCTGGCGGATCTTACCACTATGTTAGGCTGCGTCTGAGGTCATTGCTTTACTCTCCAAGAAAGAGAGGTTTGGTAGAAAATAACTCAGGACTAGGAGCCTCAGTGACTGCAGATTCATAGCCCTCTCTCCCATCTCTTTTTGAGGAAATTGCTCAGAAAAGTTCAGAGTGGTTTCGAGGTAGTCATAAGCCAGGGCTACAAGCGGAGTGCTCTCTTTGGTCCAGGGTCTTCCAGACCACATGACCCCTCTGATGCCTACTCTGTATAAAGATGCTTTCCCCAAGGTATTGTTTGTGGCTTTATCTCAATTTGTAGTAAGGGTGGTAACGGATTCCCTTTTACTATCATTATCTGATGGAAAGACTAAAACGTCAGACCTGGGTTCCAGTTGGGCTCAATTACTTATTACTGTGAAGCCTTGATAATTTCCCTGATGAACAGATGTCCTGTGGGAAGAGAGAAATAATCCTTACTTGAGAGTTCTATTTATGGTCTCTTTCTCCCTCGCCAGCTCTGTTTTTCATGACATTGCCCTTCCAGTGAGGAGCCTGAAGGGGAAGGACAGAAGAGCTGCCATAAATCCTTAAATTCTTAACGCCATGTCCAAGGTAAGGAAGGATCTCTTCTTCCTGAGGTGCTTGGTTTTCAGGTTTTATATGAATATCTTGCTTTTCCTCTGAAGTTCCCCAGCTAACAAAGTCCCATTCATTCAGTGACTGGGTCCTCATGTTCTCCAGTCCCGTAGAAGGAGGTCTCCAAAAGCCCAGTGGTCTTCCTTGGTCCTCAGCTGGTATTTTCATCCCGTTCAAGAAATAGCTCAGCTCCTCCTATGGGTGAGGTGTTCTCAGAAGGCAAAAACACGCTCCTTGCAGGGATATGAAAGCCTTCATTTTAGGGATTTGATTCTTGAGGTCAAGGTGTGTTCTGATGTGACCACTAGCTTAAAGCCTTTTCACAGGCCCAGGTTTGAGAGAAAAGCAAGACAGAGGCTTTTGGCCAGTCTTAGTTACAGTGCGTGACAAGATCTCTTGCTCAAGGTCATTTTGAAGGGCGGGATGTGTTGGGTTTGGAGTGTTGAAGTGTGGGTCAGTGAGGGCAGGGATTTCCCCAGGCACTCAGTGGGCTCTGAAGAATAGGATTCCATGGGAGTAATAAAGTCCTGTTCGAGTTAGTAGTGGGCTACAGCTAGGATATTCTAGGTTGTGCAGTTAAAGCTAGTAAAATTAGTATGGAAAAACAGCAGGATGCTTTCTGAAAAAATGAGACTAGGCGAGAGTACTGGAATCTGTATTCTAAAATGGTTGCATACATCTATAATGAAAACAGTAAATACTGTGGAATGGGAGCCAGAAGAAACAAATGAAAAGATCAACATATAATGCCCAGAAACAAATGCAAGTACAAGTAAGAATGGAAAATATTTACTCATTCGCTGAAAATAGTTTTTTTTTTAATTTTTTATGTCTATTATTGAGACAGAGAGAAACAGAGCATGAGTTGGGGGCGGGGCAGAGAGAGAGGAAGACACAGAATGGGAAGCAGACTCAAGGCTCTGAGCTGTCAGCACAGAGCCGGACGCAAGGCTCGAGCCCATGAACCATGAGATCATGACCTGAGCCAAAGTTAGACCCCTAACAAACTGAGCCACCCAGGCGCCCCTATAGTCATTAAAGACTTAAAAGTATACTAAATGCTGGCAGTACTGTGGCAAATAAAAATAGATACTGTTTTCATAGTATAATGTCTACTCATTTGTTTATTATGATAATGTTGTTATTTTATTTTTTTAATGCTTATTTCTTGACAGCATGAGCTGGGGAGGGGTAGAGAGAGAGGGAACAGAGGATCCAAAGTGGGCTCTGTGCTGACAGCAGACAGCCTGACGTAGGGCTCAAGCTCCCAAACTGTGAGATCACGACCTGACCTGAAGTTGGACACTGAACCAACTGAGCCACCCAGCACCCCTGTGATATTATTTTAAAGTTTATTTACTTTGAGAGAGAGAGAGAGAGAGAGGAGAGATGTAATCCCAAGCAGGCTAGTGCAGAGCCTGACACAGTGCTCAAACTCACAACCTTGGGATCATGACCTGAGCCAAAAGGAAGCATCAGATGCTTAATCAGCTGAGCCACCTAGGAGCCCCCGTAAGTGATATTATTTTAAATCAATGGAGACAGAATGGATTATTCATTTAGAAAAAGACTCCTTCCTCACACTTGGAGGTTAAGTACATTGTGTAGGTTAAATGTAAAAAATAAAACTATATGAAATGCTGGATAAAAATAGAGAGCATGGCTGTAAACAAGAAGATGAGCCAGAAACCCGGCTACAGCAGCACTGTCCAGTAGGACTTCCTGTGATGCCTGATAATGGAAGTGTTCTACATCCGCACTGTCCAGTACAGTAGCCGCTAGCGACTTGGATACACTAGCTGGCTGAGGAACTGAATTTTTAATGTTAATTGATTTAAATGGAAATAGCTAGTGTATTGGGCAGCACAGATCTAGGATCATAAAATAACAAAGCCAGAATGAAAATTGTGTGTCATCCTGTCCAAGTCACTTATTTTACAGATGAGGACAATGACATACCTATGTCAGTAGTTAGTGACTGTATCAGATGTCAGAAGTTGTAGTATATGTTGACCGTCGGTGTAAACAGATGACGGTGAGTGATGATTTGAAGATGGTGGTAGAAAATAGTGAAGGACACTGAACAGTGATGGAACACATCATTTCATTCCTTTGTCTGGCATCCTGATTGGCTTCTCATTTTACTTGGAATGAAATCCAGTGTCCTCTCCACAGTTTCTAAGGCAACTGCATGGTCCAGTTCCTGGCTACCCCAGACCTCATTTTTATATGTCTTTTTCTGTGCTCCAGTCACAGTGGTCAACTAGCTGTTCCTCAAGCTTACCCAGCTCCTTCCTGTCTCTGAACCTTTGCATTTGCTCCTCCCTCTTCTGTAATCCTCTTCACTTCGATGTTGGCATGGCTTGCTCTCTCTTTTATTTTTTTATTATTATTTTTTAATGTTTTATTTATTTTTGAGAGAGAGAGAGAGAGAGAGAGACAGCGTGAGCAGGGGAGGGTCAGAGAGAGAGGGAGACACAAAATCAGAAGATAGGCTCCAGGCTCTGAGTAGGCTGTCAGCACAGAGCCGACGCGGGGCTCAAACCCACGAACTGCAAGATCGTGACCTGAGCCGAAGCTGACACTCAACCAACTGAGCCACCCAGGTGCCCCGCTCTCTCACTTTGAGATTGTTGTTTAAAACATTACTGCTTCCTTCAGATTTACTTGGGCACTAGCCCAATATTGACTCATTTTTTCATTAAAAATATTTGCATAAAATCACTGATACACTTAAATACATCTTCAGTAGGACCATTACACTGCAGAATCACATTAATAGGAGTGATGTTCACACCTGATGACCACTAAGGCAGGGCACACACCACAGCTTACCCTGGCTGGGATACTGGAGGCCACTGGAATGCTGGGGATTCCCCTTCAGTTGCTGGGTTGTGGGGAGATCTGGGTGGTCGCCACAGGGCTCAGTGCAGTAGCTGTTTACCAACCAGTGTGACAGCATTTCAGTATTTAACAAATCACTTCAGCCGTTCAGATGTATACCACTGAGTGCTCAGTTAAAGTGTTGGTTTTGCTTGGTGACATGCCAAACCCCCAAACCATATAGCAAATCACATGCAGGCCCCGGCAAGTCTGGAGTAGATTTGCCCCACTAGGAAAAAAAACCCATTTTGAATTTTGAGGAAGCAGACTAGGTCTTACTCCATGTCATAAAGATCCTTAATTCATCGCAGTATTACTTGAGAACTGTACTGGAACATTTAAGAAACTCTTGCTCGTTAGACCTGCATGGCTGGGCACGGTCCTCTAGTGAGAGCTGCAGGGGTTTTTCGTTACACTTCATTCTCGCTTTTGAAATACTCTCTTTACAGAGAGGTCACCGTCTGTGAACCTCACCGGGGTTATCAAGAGCTGTCTGTTATGGCGCACATCTCTTTAAGTTATATTTTGCAAAATCACTACAGAACTTATTTAATATATTTACTACCTATATGTTTAATTTTGAGAAATCAATATTATAAGCATCAAATATATTTATGTATGTACTCTGCTGACATAGCTGGAACATTGGCCATTCCCTTGAAGAGTCTGGAAGATGTAGGTTTAGATCACATACAACTTACAGGGCTTAACTCATGTTCCTGTCTCTTCCTTAAAGTCTTTCTTCACTGCCCTAGTCTATCCTGATTTTCCATATTGAGAAATGCATTAGCATTTAGTATGAGTATCATATTATTTTCTTCCTTTTATAGTGTTCTGTTATTGCCTATTTTTGTGCTATAAATCTTTTCACCATCAGTAGAGACCACAGACTATGTCAGAAATTGTATACTTTTCATGACAGAATATTAAAACTAAGCACAGAGAAGTCATCTTAACAATTGCTTAACGTGTGTTTACAGAACCCAAGATATTGCCTGAAAATTTCACTACATGCAATATTTCTCTCTAAGAGTACAATTTAGGGGCACCTGGGTGATTCAGTCAGTTAAGTGTCTGACTTCGGCCCAAGTCATGATCTCACAGTTCGTGGGTTCGAGCCTCACGTCAGGGTCTGTGCTGACAGCTCGGAGCCTGGTGCCTGCTTCCGATTCTGTGTGTCCCTCTCTCTGCCCCTCCCCTGCTCATGATCTGTCTCTGTCTCTCAAAAATAAGTAAATGTTAGGAAAAAAAATTTTTTTTTAACATACAATTTAACTCTTCAAACTATGCCAGTCTGACGTTAGGAACACTAGTTGAGCATAAAAGAATATGTTTATGTCATTTCAGGACTTGGTGACATTTGGAGATGTGGCCATAGATTTCTCTAAAGAGGAGTGGGAATGGCTGAAGCCTGCTCAGAGGAATTTGTACAAGAAGGTGATGTTGGAGAACTATCGGAACCTGGTATCATTGGGTAAGGAGGTCTCCCCAGAATTCAGAATCTGCACGTAGGGCTGCTTCCCAATGTTTAGGAGGCCTCTAATGTACTTCACTAAATTTCTCTTTCTTGTGCTTCCCCAAATAGGTTGAGTTTTGTAGAACTGGCAGCTTCATTGGATTTTTCCTACCACAACATTTCCCCATTCTTTAGAATACGTCACCTCTTCTATACTCCCTTCTAGAATGCCCTCATCAACTTTCTGATGACCAAGCAACTTGATCTGACTTACGGATCTGGCTAATTCCCCTTTTATTTCTTGTAAGCAGGAGTTTCAGTTTCTAAGCCAGATGTGATCTCATTACTGGAACATGGAAAAGAGCCCTGGATGGTGAAGAAGGAGGGGACAAGAGGCACATACCCTGGTGAGTGAGAACTAGGAAGGCAGAGTCCACTGCAGGGAAAAGCTCAGCTGTTCTGACAGGTTCCGGCATAGTTGTTGTTTCCTGGGTAGCTTTTCTTAAAGGCTGAAGCCCTGGGAAGAAACACAGGGGTGCCATCAGCGTGAGCTCCCGAACTTACTCTTGTTGTGTATATTCTCTCATACGTCACTGTATTCTCTAAAAACTTTTTCCTGGTCTCTGGGCCCAAACTGTCAGTGTCTGCTTCTCCTTCCTTTTTACTTTTGGCACAAGTTGCTCCATCACATTTTCAAAAATCCAGACACAACAATGCCTAATTTTTTTTCCTTTCCAGTCGCTCATTCCTTCATATTGAAGAATTGATTCATTGAATGTTTATTTTGAGAAAACAATTCTACTAACTTCTTTGGGTTATTCAGAGGTTTATTAACCATCAAGGAAAAAATAAATAATTCCCAATTATATTTTCAAGTCTGGGTAACTGCATGGTGATCCCACTTAATAGAAATAAGCCAGAAGAATATGTTGATAGGGGAAAAGATGATAAGTTGACTTGGGACATTATAGTTATTTCTACGAGATGGAGAAACTTCTGAGTGAAGAAATGCATCATGCCACTAGAGTGGGACAGAGGCTCAGAAGAAAAAGTCTGAGGTAGAGTTGCTAGTATGAATGGATGAGGTCACTAGTCTTACAGTTTGAGAGATAAACCCTGGTATTGAGGCCTCTGTGAGGAAGTGGATCTTGGAAACTTTCTCAATGTTCTCTTTCTGATAAATGGTCTCTTTACAGTTTCTGCCTTGGGTGAAATTTTATAATTTCGTTTTTTTATTAAGCAGCCATTATTGCCCAACATGGGGCTTGAGCTCATGACCCTGAGATGCTCTACCGACTGAGCCAGTCCTAAATTTTAATTAGGTACCCCCAAATTTGTATTTTTATTTTTAATTTATTTATTGGGGCACCTGGATGGCTTAGTTAAGCATCCAACCGACCAGTTAAGGTCATAATCTTGTGGTTTGGTAAGTTTGAACTCTGTGTTGGGTTCTGTGCTGACAGCTCAGAGCCTGGAGCCTGCTTTGGATTCTGTGTATCCCTCTCTCTCTGCCCCTCGCCTGCTTACACTCGGTCTCTCTCAAAGATACAAAATAAAACATTAAATAAGTAAGATTTTATTTATTTATTTTGAGAGAGAGAGAGAGGGAGAAAGAGAGAGAAAGAGAATACCAAGCAGGCTGAGATCATGACCTAAGCTGAAATCAAGAGTCGGATGCTTGGGGCGCCTGGGTGGCTCAGTCGGTTAAGCGTCTGGCTTTGGCTCAGGTCATGATCTCACGGTTCGTGGGTTCGAGCCCCACGTCAGGCTCTGTGCTGGAGCCTGCTTTGGATTCTGTGTCTCCCTCTCCCTCTGACCCTCCCCTGCTCGTACTGTCTCTCTCTGTCTCTCAAAAATAAATAAAAGACATAAAAAAAAAAAAAGAGTTGGATGCTTAACTGACTGAGCCACCCAGGCGCCCCTCTTAATAACTTTATTAAAGAATTACATAGAGTAAATCACATCCATATACATCATTCAATGTGATGAGTTCTGACTGTTGTATAAACCCATGAAACAATCACCATAATCAAGATATACAGTGTTTCCATCACCCCAAAAGATGGCCTGTGCCTCTTTGTGAACCATATTTTCTCCTCTGCTGGCTCCAAATGCTATTTTGATTTCTGTCATTTTAGATTATTTTTCTAAACTAATGGAACCACACAGTATATATTGTTCCATCTGGCTTATTTTACTCATAATTTTGAAAATCATCCATATTTTTGTGTAGATCTCCCACATTGTTTTTCCAATCACCTATTCATGGACATTTGGGTTGTTTCCAGTTTTGGGCTATTATAAAGTATCTCTGATGCTGTCATTTAGAGGACTTTGTATACATGTATGTTTTCATTTCTCTTGGGTAAATCTCTAAAAGTGGAATGAGTCATACAATAAGCGTATATTTACCTCTTTAAGAACCTGTCAGTTTTCCAAAGTCTCTGCCATTTTCTGTCCCAGCAGCAATGTAGGAGATTTGCACTTGCTCCGTATCCTCACGGTATCTTGGTATTGTCAGCTTTTAATGTTATTCATTCTGACGGTTGTGTTGTGGTATCACCATGCTTTTAATATGCATTTCTCTGATGACTTAATGTTGAATGTCTTTCATGTGCTAATTGATCATTCATGTATCTTTTGTGAAGTGTTCAAATCTCTTGCCCATGTTTTACTGGGTTGTTTTCATTTTACTGAATTGTAGGAGTTCTTCATATACTCTTAATACAAGTCTTTTGCCATATACATATTGGGATATATGTATGCCAGTTGTGGCTTGCATTATTGTTTTTCTACTGCTGTCTTTTGAACATCCAAAGTTTTCAGTTTTTGTGAAGTCCAATTTATTAATTTGATTTGTTTGGTTGATTTTGTGTGTCATACCTTAGAAATTTTTCCTTCCCCTGAGTCACAAAAATGTTTTTCTGTTTTAGCTTTTACGTTTACATGAGTTAAAAATTGTCTTCAGTGACGTGAAGAATAGGTTTTGGTCCTCCCCAAATTTGGATATACAGTTGTTCTAGTATCTTTTTTTTTTTGAAGACTTTACTCATTTTCACTGCCTTGTCAGCACCTTTGTACCAAAAGCAGTTGATCATATCTACATGGATCTAGTTCTGAACTCTATCTATCATTTCATCAGTCCTAGTATTACTGTAGCTTTATAGTAACTTTTGATATCAGATAATTCAACTTGTAAACACACTTTAACTATTTAAATCCATTTGCATTCCCAAGTAAATTTTAGAATGAAGTTGAGAATTTCTCCCCAAAAAGCCTGCTGGGATTTTAATTGTGATTATGTAGAATCTATACATCAATTTGGG
Source organism: Mungos mungo (assembly GCA_004023785.1). NCBI lineage: Eukaryota > Metazoa > Chordata > Mammalia > Carnivora > Herpestidae > Mungos > Mungos mungo. Next base: position 66,353 of record PISW01007963.1, on the reverse strand, counting down.
AGGAAATGATATCCTGATTAATGCCATTTGAGTGTTTTAGTTCACAAGTATGGTGTATTTATTCATTTTTAAATTATATTAGCAATGTTCTGTAGTATCCAGGTAGTGGCTATATATATGTATTTTTTTCTGAGTCTTATGGTAGTTTTTAGTGCTATTCTAAATAGAATTCTTAAAAATTCCATTTTCCAGTTGTTTGTTGCTAGTATGCAAAAATATAAATTGATCTTTATATTTTCTGTCTTATGATCTTGCTAGATTTATTTAGTAGTTCTAGTAGTCTGAAGATTTTTTGCATAGACCATCATGTTATCTGCAAATAGTTTATTTCTTCTTTTCTGATCTTATAGCTTCTTTGTCTTGACTTGGTGCAATAGCAAGGACTTCCTCTGTAATGTTGAATGGAGTTGCTAAGAGTAGATATACTTGGATTATTCTCAGTCTTAAGGGAAAACCTATTTAGTCTTTTACCATTAAGTTCATGTTTCTTAGATGCCTTTATCAGTTTGAGGAAGTTTTATATTCCTGGTTTGTTAAGAATTTTTATAATATGGGGGTGCCTGTGTGGGTCAGTCGGTTAAGCATCCGACTTTGGCTCAGGTCATGATCTAGTGGTTTGTGAGTTGGAGCCCCGCATTGGGCTCTGTGCTGACAGCTCAGAGCCTGAAGCCTGCTTCAGAGTCTGTGTCTCCCCCTCTCTCTGCCCCTCGCATTCTCATGCTCTGTCTCTATCTCTCAATAATAAACAAATGTTAAAAAATTTTTTAAAAAAAGAATTCTTATAATATGTAGGTGTTAAATTTAGTCAAATACTTTATACATCTGTTGAAATGATCATACAATTTTCCACCTTTAATCTATTACTGTGGTGAATTACATTGGTTTTCACATATTAAGCCAACTTTGCATTCCTGGGATAAGCTCTGAGTGGTAATGATTATCATTTCATATTTTTCTGGATTTGATCTGCAGCTATTTTATTAAAGGTTTTTACATTTATGTTCATTACTATATTGGCTTTATAAATCATAATAGGAATTTTGGTTTTATTATATATATGGTGAGAAACCATTGGAAAATCTTGAGCAGAATAGGTGATGGGTAATGGAAAGAAGGTGGCAAATTAAGGCTTGTGGCATGTTAACAAAATCAAGCAATTTGATACAAAATTACTTTTATGTGAAGGCATTTTAGCTTTAGGATCAATTAAAAATTTACATTTGGTTGAACTATATCACATAGAAAACTACTGTCAAGAAGATTTTTTTTTTTTAGGCTACAAAAATTTAGCTATAGTTGCACGTACAACCTATGGCAACTAACAGTACCTGATATGTCTTTGGGCCAGGGGATCTTATGGAAGTTTCTTAGCCACATTAACATTATGAAATTGGCTTTTTAAAGGTAATGCTTGAATGCAGAATAACAGCCTAAGGCAAGAAAGAAAGGGTGTTTGGAGACTGTAATATTAATATAAATATAAAATGATCATGAATTTAGATTAACTTGTTTTTAATTTATAATCCTTAATTCTCTTAAATTCTCATTCTTTATAATCTCATACTTTTTTTAGACTGCATCTTACAGCTGTTAAATATCTGAACTTAAGTATTTTATTCACCAGTTTTTGTTTCAGGAGTTCTCTTCTAATGAACAAATACAAAAGACATTTTTTTTCTCGGTATCTTTTAGATTGGGAGTATGCACTTAAAACCAATAAATTTTCATCAAAGCAAGTTACTTATGAAGAATCATCCAAAGTACTGACAATGAGAAGAAGCCATCTTAGTTATGACCTTGACTGCCCCAGTTTGAAAGAAGACTGCAGATGTGAGGACTGGTTTAAAAACCAGTTAGGCAGTCAGGAGGTACATTCTAGGCAGCTGGTCACCACTCATAAAGAAATCCTCACTGAAGATCAAAGTAATGAATATACTAAATCTTGGCAAACCTTCCATCAGGATGCAATATTTGATATAAAACAGAATTTCCCCACCAAAGAAAGAGTACATACGCATGAACCACAAAAGAGAAGCTATCGAAAAAAATCTGTTGAAATGAAACATAAGAAAGTCTGTGTACAAAAGAAACTTTTGAAATGTAATGAATGTGAGAAAGTTTTCAACCAGAGCTCATCTCTTACTCTTCATCAGAGAATTCATACTGGAGAGAAGCCCTATGCATGTGTTGAATGTGGGAAAACCTTCAGCCAGAGTGCAAACCTAGCTCAACATAAGAGAATACATACTGGGGAGAAACCCTATGAATGTAAAGAATGTATGAAAGCCTTCAGCCAGAATGCACACCTTGCTCAACATCAGAGAGTTCATACTGGAGAGAGACCTTATCAGTGTAAAGAATGTAAAAAAGCCTTCAGCCAGATTGCACACCTGGCTCAACATCAGAGAGTTCATACTGGAGAGAGACCTTTTGAATGTATTGAATGTGGAAAGGCCTTCAGTAATGGTTCATTCCTTGCTCAACATCAGAGAATTCATACAGGAGAGAAACCTTATGTATGTAATGTTTGTGGGAAAGCCTTTAGCCATCGTGGATACCTAATAGTACATCAGAGAATTCATACCGGAGAGAGACCTTATGAATGTAAGGAATGTAAGAAAGCTTTCAGCCAATATGCGCACCTTGCTCAACATCAGAGAGTTCATACTGGAGAAAAACCTTATGAATGTAAAGTGTGCAGGAAAGCCTTCAGCCAGATTGCATACCTTGATCAACATCAGAGGGTTCATACTGGAGAGAAACCCTATGAGTGTATTGAATGTGGGAAGGCCTTTAGCAATAGTTCGTCACTTGCACAACATCAGAGAAGTCATACTGGAGAAAAACCATATATGTGCAAGGAATGTAGGAAAACTTTTAGCCAGAATGCAGGCCTTGCTCAACATAAGCGAATTCATACTGGAGAGAAACCTTATGAATGTAACATTTGTGGGAAAGCCTTTAGCTATAGTGGATCTCTTACTCTACATCAACGAATTCATACAGGAGAGAGACCCTATGAATGTAAAGATTGTAGAAAATCTTTCAGGCAGCGTGCCCATCTTGCCCAGCATGAGAGAATTCATACCATGGAGTCATTCTTGACTCCTTCCTCTCCCTCACCCTCTATGCCCAGTCAGTTGCCAAGACCTGTAGGTTTTATCTCCTAACTATGCCTTGAATCAGACTCCTTTAATCCATTTCCATTCCATTATCTTTGTCCAATACATGGGAATCTATTTCATGTGGACTATGGAAATAACTTTCTGATTGGTCTTCCTGTATTTACCATTTCCTTTGTCAGTTGCCTACATTGCAATCAAACTTGTATTTTAAAAGTTTGATATCACTTCTCCTTCATTGGTATCCCATAGTTCTTAGGTTAAAGCACACATCCCTCAAAATAGCTTAAAAGACCCCCTGCCCCAGATACCTTGTTCCATTATACTTTCCAAAGTACTATTTCATGTAAAATCCATCTGATTCTTTGGATAACTAACAACTCCTATTCCAGCATCAAACAGATCTGGGTTCTAATCCTTGTTCTTCCATTTTCTAGCCCTCTAGTTTTGGAGAAACATTTTGTTCTTTGTAAGGTTCAGTCTTATTTATATTATGGGAATAATAATGGTACTACCTCAGAAGTTGATGGGAGGATTAAATGAGAGAATGCATGTAACTTGCTCAGAGTGCCTAGCATAACGTAACCACTTAATAAACATTACTGTAAAATGAAGAGATACTGTGGTATACAAAGAAGACCTAATCATCTTAGCGAGGATCATCTAAGAAAAGCAACAGCAGCTCAACACTTAAGAGATTATAAATATTTTTATTAGGAATAGTAGTCATTGTGGTTGATTACAGTAGCACTGGTGTTAAAGACCATGATGATATAGAATAAGCTCTCACTTTGTTAAGAAAAACTTCATTAGATATTCAGCAGTTCTAAGAAGGCAGATTTTAAAAATAACTAGTAATAAGTAGGCTTTACTAGGATATATTCAACATTTACGTTTAGACAAAAGCAAAAGATAATTTTTAAAAGACAAAAAGATTCATAACTAAAGAATAGAAAATAAAATGGAAGTTTGATTCCTCTCCTAATTCCAGGTGGTTGAATTATATTAAATGTATGTCGTTTAAAACTGAAAAGGTTAAGCTAGCTCTCTAAATTGTAATTCCAAAACTAGAAGGGAAAAGGAAACTGTAGATCAGTACTCATAAACTGGCTGCCCACAAACATACTTGATTTGGTAGTCATCAAGTTTAAAATGAATATCCCCAAAATTAAAAATACCTTTATGTGGGCATGTTCCCCAGTTCTCCACAGTTCAAACCACTCCTTCCTTTCCATCTGACTTATTTTACACTTCATATTACTTCCTGACTCCTGGAGGCTTTGAGTATGCAATCAATTCAGAACCAACTCACATAGGAATACAGGTACACAGCAAATGGATGCAAAGGAAGACTTGAACAAACACATTATCCTTCTGCAGGGGAAAGACTATTCTAGAGATGGTAGAGGCCCAAAGTTAATTTACAGATTCGCTGTATCTAACAAAATCCCAAGAAGAATGTTTTAAGACTTGAAACACTCTGTGAATGTGAACATACACACATATACATTCATATAGTAAACACATAGATATATAAATAAAAGTAATATGTCACTGGCTTGATAGTAACATTGATTCTGCTCTCATACAACCAATTCCCTCATCCTTTTATCCAAATGAGAAAGTTATTAGAGAATATTGTAATTGTAATCATAGAGTGAAAACAATCTTCCTAAAAAACACGTGAGATCCAGAAGCCACACATATACATAGACTCCAGATTTTACTGCATAAGAACTTTATTAAGCTTTTATATAGTCAGAGATAGTACAAACACAGTTTTTAATATCAATATTGAAGATATAACATGAAATTCATATCCTTAACATAAAAGTGCTTCTACAGATCACTTAGAAAATGACATTACTCCCATGAGCAAAGGATATAACAAAGCAACAGTGACTGGTAAATGACAGAATCTCACTAGAATAAGACAAGTTAAACCAACAAACTATCCACTTGTCAATATCAGATTTTTAAAAATCTGCATTGCAAAAGCACAGAAAAGGAGATACTTCTATGTACTGATGTGAGGAAGTATGAATCTGTACAAATTTTCTGAAAAGTAATGACAATATCAATTGGAATTTTCATTGAGACCGTCAAAAATTTCTTTACAAAATTACCTTATTTCCTTACCCCATTAAGCAGATAAAACAATGTAAAAGATACCAAACGAAAAAGAAAAGAGGGTCATTAGTGGATGAGAGAGTTGAACAAATAATAGACAAGGGAAAAAAGCGTTCCTTCATGAAATGCAGCAGAGGCTGCTGCTATCTGCACTGTTGGAATGCTAGAGATGTCAGGAATACAGCCCCTCTACCCCAACGCTGTCTGTACAGAGCATCCCTAGAGAAGTAAGAGGCTGGGGGTAATAAACAGTGACAAGACTGTGCGCTGCTTTCTATGTGGCAGTCAACAGCTTCCTCACTTCACCCTCTTCTGTAAGTAAATTGAATAGGATTGTTTACACCATCCACAAAAGTGAGTTTCAGTCAAATAAAATCTTAAAAGTAAAATTAGTAAGCATTATAAGAAAATATACTAGGATATATTTATAAACTGGTATTGAACATATCTAAAAACTGCTTTTAAACAAAAATTAAAAACAAGCAACAGAAAGGAAGAAATTATTTGTACTAACATACAAAGGGAAAGATGTACGGACATCTATAAATAAGTAAAGGACAACTAAGCAAGTATAAAAATGGAAAAGTATCAGAATAGGAAAATCATAGAAGGAATTGGGATGGCTGATATGAGTCCCTGCTTAACCTCACTAGTATTGAGATACAAATTTAAATAATGTCATATCAAAAAGTGGCAGCTATATGGAGAAATGAGTACTCCTCATTGCCACTTTGGAGGCAGTGAAGTTTTTAAAATGTTCACTGTAGTCCCTTTGGAGGACAGTATGGTTAGTACATGCAACACTGGAAATGATCTAAATTTCCATGGGACTTGACTAGAAATACTAGCAGCAAATTTTGCAGATTTGTTCATTATATATTTTAAAAACATTTGTAATACATATAAATTACGTAAATATCTAGAAAAGTTTCTGGAGAGACACATACAACTGATAAGTGTTCCTTCTAGGGAGGAGACTGGGACTGGATATTCTGGTCAAGAGGAGATTTTGTGTTATGGAGTATTTGAAGTTTTAAACAACAATGTAATAAATTTAAACTATGAAAAAGTGAACTTAGCATGAGAGTTCGCAGGTAAGTTAAAACATTTTTGGATTTTGGAGAATAGCTCATCGACTTGCCAGCCCTTCCCAAATATATATAGATCCAGTAACCCTTGTTTTATTTTTTTTTTTTTAAGTAATCTCTACACGCAGCTCATAACCCTGAGATCAAGAGTTCCATGTTCTACTAACAGCCAGCCAGATGCCCCAAGACATGTCATTCCTAAATGCTGAACAGTTAAGGACAGTAACATATGAAAACTATCAACATAATAAGGACCAAGAGACCGAACTAAACCTACAGTGGAGAAACATAATAATGGGAGAAAACAAAATTTAGATTTGAACAAATATGGCAATCTACAAAAAAATTAGATGATAATGTATACCTGAAACTAATGTAACAATGTTAACTATACTGGAATTAAAATTTTTTTAATTGTTTAAAAAAATAGTACAGAAAAAATATATAAATCAGAACTAAGAATGAAAAAATGTTATTGTAATAAAGAAGTTTTGAAAGAAAATTCAGGAAACTTTCCAAGCTCATACATATAAACAAAAAGGGACATTAAATTAACAGGAGTTCCAGAAAAGATTACAGAGAAAAGATATCAAATAAATGAATGAGAACCTTTCTAAACTGAAGAAAGCATGTTCAGCTTGGAATTGTTTACCAAGTGTTGGGCTGAACTGGCAAAAATGATTACAATGCGGAGAAAAATACATCCAGAAAGATGCTTATGAAATTTCAGAATACTGAAGATGAAACCATCATAAAAAGTTTTTAAAAAGTGATGGTCTCCAAAAAGAACATTCAAGATAGCATTAGCCTCCCCACTAGCAATATTAGATAATACAGAATGTGCTGCACCTTCCAAGTTATGAGGTAAAATTAGTTTGGATATAGAAGTCTATACCCAAACAACAATGAAGCGCGAGACTCAACACTGATGTTCTGTAGGTGCAGTTTGCTTCAGTTTACTCTCACTTATCCTTTATGAGGGTATTAAAGGATTGGCTTTAGCAAAATTTGGATGAAACAGGAAAGTGGCAGCAGGAAAGACTTCAGTAAACAGTGGATTTGACCTGGGAAAGCGGTGCTGAGGAGGACTAGATGATTGTTCTACAACAATCAGACCGAATTACTGGTAGGCTAGAAATCCAGGAACTCAATGAAGAAAATCTTCGGGAAGACTGGAATAGGTTACATTAAATAAGTATGAAGTTGGAGGATTATAGCAATAGGGTGAAGAATAAAAGTCTGTCCTTAGGAAGATAGAAAGGCAGTTATTGGCTTTGGGAAAAACCAATAAGGTCTGAATATAAAGCAAGCCCCCACAGAATGGGATATGATTTTGGAAAATATGAAAAAATGAAAATCCATTTGACTGATATCAGGAAGAAACTCCTTTAAGTGCATACTGGGATCATAACATCAGACCTATAGGGGAGGAAATGTAATCTTCACACACTCCTTGGCTCCAACTCTTCAGAAAATATTTATATAGTGATAATGATCAAGTGTTTTTTTCTTTCCAACTTTACAATATATAGACAAATCACTTAAGTCTGCATGTATATAGACTTACTTGTTGTCTACCTAATAAAGTAAAAGGCAAAATGTAGCTGACAGATTGGATTGTGGGAGGTTGACAGCAATAATGAGAGACTGAAGAAGCAAGGACGAGGGACAATATTCTCATAGAGGGGATTCAAAAGATCTAAAGTCAACAGAATAAGAAATCTAGGCTACCTGTATTTCAAGGTAAAATACAACAGAGGAGCTAATAGGTAATTCTCTTGGTGGGATGAGTTAAATTCTTATCTTTCATAAGAAATATTACTGAAAAGTCTATAAAGTTGATAAATGGAATAGCAATTTAGGATTAGGATTCTGACAGAAACCTAATTCCAATTAGCCTAGAAAAAGGAATTTTTAGTACCTGAAGTGGAAAGGTATAATGTGTATATGGTGCAGCTTCAGGCAGGTACAGACTCATCAGAGACTGGTTATTTCATTCTCTGGCAGGCTCTCTCTTGGTGGTGGGAAAATGGCATCTTGGTATTGGACTTAAAAGGTCCATAGAGCTTTTAATTTCAAAAGGAAAATGATCTTATTTCTCTTAGCCTCCATGTCAATCAGAGAAGAAAAAGATAATTGGTTCTAGGGTAGGCTACGTGCCCACTCTGGACCAATCACTAGGTCCATGGAATGGGATACTCTGGCCAGTCTGGATCAGGCGCACAGGCCTCAGGTAGGGGGACTGGATCCCTGGACTGACCAGTTTACAAAATTCCCCTGGGATGGGGACAAGGTGGAGTGAGGTTGAGAATCATTACCCATAAAGAAAAAAATTTGACCTGGCAAGGATATTTATCAAATCACTGAGTGACTATTCCAATCTTTTGCCGCAGAAAGAATGTGTTTGATAAGGCGGTACTGCCCTGTAGCAAGGGTGAAGTTAAATTTCCATGGGTGAAGTGGATGCCCTGCATTGTGGCCTATAATTTAGCTATCTTGCCAGCAATAATTAAATGGCTGCATGCTAGACCAGGCAACCTCCACAGCAAGAAACCAGGGCTTGGGTGACTAGTGGTTGAGCCTCTTCTCCTGGACCATTCAGACCAGAAAACTTAAGGCTAGTTCTCCTTAAAGCCCGCCAAAGGCGGCTTCCTTCACAGAAGACGTCAGAGACAACCAACAGAAAGTGAAGCTGTTTAAGGATCGCAGATCCGACCTACAAAGAGGGTTGCCTTTAAGAAACTTCATTCCCCACCCCCAACCCTTCCACTGGGCCTATAGGAATGGTCAAGTGGTACATACCCTTAGGGAGGCAAATTCATATATATTTATGGCAAGACTTTAAATGTATTTACTAACTTCTGAATATAAAGAGGTGGAATCAAGATAGGTCTATCCACTTCTTTCTGAAACCAAATTAAAGCAAGAATAAGAAACATATGTGAGCCCATCTTTGATGAAGTGAAGAAATATCTACAATTCTGAGCCTCAAAATCCATAAGGAAATGCTGCTAAATGTGGTTAAGAACCCTGAGAGGAAACTGTTGCTGTATCAAAGGGTATAAAATTCTTCCAAAGCAATGTCCTATCGAGAAGGGCAAAAGAAAAGATGTTTTGATTAGGTGTTACTTCAAAAAGTCGGACTTAAGAAGCCTCCCTCAATTGTTTACAGTTGCAGAGTGGCAGGGGGAGTAGCAGAAGGGTTCAAGGAGGAAACACCCGAGTTTTGAATAGTTAACCTGTCCTATGACAGAGGGGAGACACTGCCAATGATATGCAGGACTGCAAGGGAAAGAAAGGCTAAATTCTTACTACTCAAAGTGTGGGCTATGGACCAACAGCATTACTTGATAATTTCTCAGAATTCCAGAATATTGGGCCTAATCCAGGCCTAGTGATTCAGAATCTGCATCTCTCTTCAAGACTTCCAGGCGATCTGAATACACAGTAATATTTGAGAATCATTGGGCTAAAACAAATTTCCTGCTAGTCTGGAGCACTGCCCTTGGGAAAATAGCTACGTCAGGAAGAGCTCTATTTATTAATAAGTTTAATTTTTTTAAATGTTTATTTTTTATTTTTGAGAGAGAGAGAGAGACAGAACATGAATGGGAGAGGGGCAGAGAGAGGGAAATACAGAATCTGAAAATAGGCTACAGGTTCTGAGCTATCAGCACAAAGCCTGATGCAGGGCTCGAACTCACAAACCATGAGATCATGACCTGAGCTAAAGTTGAAAGTTCAACCGATTGAGCCACCCAGGAGCCCCTAACTCAACATTTTAAGTCTCTCAGAGACCCTATGGAACAGGAGATATTTAATGGAACTTCCTTCTAACAAAACTGAATGAAGTGACCAAAAAAAAAAAAAAAAAAAAAAAAGCCAGCCCCATTGAGAAAGTAAAGTGAGGGGTGCCTGAGTAGCTCAGCAGGTTAAGCTCTTGATTTCAGCTCAGTTGATCAGCTCAGTTGTGAGATTACGCCCACATTGGTTTCTGTGTTGGCCTGCCTAACTTCTTTTCTCTCCCTCTGCCTCGCCCCCACTCACACTCGCTCCCAAAGGAAAGTAATTTCATACCACCTCACATCACACATTATGAAAAGTTTAATACAGAAACAACAGGGCCACACTTAACGAACATGCCAGGATCGCTGGCACCCTCTGCCCTCTCTCCTAAGACTGGCATAATGGAGAAAAAGTAGGTAGAAGAAATTCTGAAAAACTATACCAGTATTTTCCAGCTTGTTGGGCAAGATGCAGGCAGCACTGAATAATGGTACATAAAAACTCACCCAAGAGTCCTTCATTCTAGAGAGATGGTAGTTTGAATAGCAAGGGCAAGTTAAAGATCTATTCGCATTTGCCTACCTTTTTGATCCAGGAACTTCTCGAAAAATACTGGTGAAAACTTTCAAAAGCATATATACAAGAATGTTAATTGCAATGTTTTTTCTAATCCTACATCCACAGTGATCCTGTTCTTGCTAAATGTGAATCTGAGATATAAACTTCCAGTGAAGATGGAATTATGGGTGAGGGGGGCGAATAGTTTACCATCTCATCTGAAACACTAAAAATATCTGAAACCGTGGTATCCAAGACACTGGACATCAGGCAATGAAACAGAGATCCCTGAAAAATGGTAAACAAATGAGGTGAGTACTATTATTTCTCCCAAATAACTGCATGTAGTTTCCAGACTGTTGTCTCCCTGAGTTGAGGAGATGGATCTGGGAGTCAGGGAGACCGAATGAGGTGGCTAGAGTTCTCACGATGAAATGCCTGAGAGTTCTTAGAGGAAAAAAACCCTAGACACCAGAATCTTTTTACTTGAATGCTGATCAGAGCATGCATGTGAGGTAATCACTTGAATTACCTGGGAAAAGAACTGATAGAATTATGAGGAGAAAGGGACAAGTCCAAAATGATAAGAGATTCTGACACACATCTGTCCTAAGAACAAGAAGACAGAAAGTCAGCAAGGATACTGGAGACCTGAACTATTCAGCTAACGTGACCTAACTTTTTTAAAACCCTCAACCCAAAAATAGAATACAAATTATTTTGTTGTACCCAGAATACTTACCAAAATAGACCATATCCCAGGCTTTAAAACATAGCTCAATAAAATTAAGAGTTCAAGTCATACAAAATGTTTTCTGACCAGACGGGATTAAATCAGAAATCAGTAACACAAAGATACTTGAAAAGTCTCCAAGTAGCTGGACCTAAGTAATAATCTATGAGTCAAAAAAGAAATCAAAAAGGAAAGAAAGGAAGCCTTTAAAATTGAATGAAACTTAGAACACAGCATGTCAATGTGTGGGATGCAACTAACAAGAGTGCTTAGAAGGAAATAGAGTACTAAGTCACAATTAATACTAAGTTATAAAATTTTGAAAGCTCTCAGTGACTTCAATTTCCACCTTAACAAATTAGAAAATGAGCAATGAGACACAAAGTTAGCATAAGAATGGAAATAATAAAAAGAATCCATGAAATAGGAAACAAAAACAAGAGGTCAATAAAACCAGTAAAACTTCAGACTGAATACTAAAAAAAGAAAATACACAAGCTACCAATACCTGGAATAGCAGAGTTGACATCACCACAATTTCTACAATTATGAAACGGTTACGAGAATGTTGTGGGCTTTATGGAAATAATTTGACAACTTAGAAGAAATGGGAAATTTTCTTGAAAGAAATGATCAAAAGTTTTCTCAAGAAGAAACAATCTGAACAGGTCTGTTAGAAATTGTAATTTAAAATAGTGGATTGATCCACTTACCCTTTGTTCTTTTTTTATTTGTGTAATTTCTACCTCTGTAGTTTGACACATACAAATTTAGGACTGTTTAGCTGGAAATTGATCCGTTTTATGTTTCTCTTTATCCCGGATTACATTTGTTGTTCTCATGTCTGCTTCATCTGATACTAGTATCATGATTCCAACTTTCTTTTCCTTAGTGTTTGCGTGTTCTATCTTTTCCCCACTTTAAATTATGAATGCCTGTATATTTAAGGTTTCTGCTAGCATATAGTTGGGTCCTGCTTTTCCATGCAGTTTTACAATCTCTTATGTTAACTGGCATGTTTAGACCATTTGCCATAATTTTAAAAATATATTTGGACTAAAAACCTACCTTCAAGGTTCACTTGTTTCCTTCGCTGTGTCGAGTATACTGAAAGCAGATGTTCATCTATGTTCATTTCTAGTATTTCCACCTCTGCTCAGATGACCCATGTAATTTGCCTATTGTGCATCTTTTTGGTTAAAACTTTGAACATATTATAGTTATTTAAAATTTTGTCAGTCAGGGGCACCTGGGTGACTTAGTCGGTTAAGAGTCTGACTTTGGCTCAGGTCATGATCTCACTTTTCCCAAGTTCAGGCCCCGCGTGGGGCCCTGTCCTGACAGCTCAGAACCTGGAGCCTGTTTCAGATTCTGTGTCTCCATCTCTTTCTCTGCCCCTCCCCTGCTTGTGTTCGTTCTCTTCTCAAAAATGAATAAACGTTAAAAAAATAATAATTAAAATTTTGTCAAACAGCTGTCACTTTGAGTAGTTCTGGAGTGCTTTGTCACTTGGTGGGGATGGAAACTGTAAATTATTCTTGATTTGTATGCTTTCTAATTCTCCTCCCCCCCCCCCAAGCTAGGAATTGTATATAGAATATTAATAACAGGCAAATAGATTTTCTGGAAATGGTCATGTCATTCCTTCTGTTAAGCCTTGGTTGGGGTATGGGGAGGGAATAATTCATTAATACCGACAACGAATCAAGTTTTCTCAAGAAGAAACAATCTGAACAGGTCTGTTATTTATTAATTTATTTTCTGTAATTTAAGATTTAAGTGTTCCCTGACAATCAGGCCTCAGAAAATCCAGTTATACTGAAAACATTTTCATTCTCTTATTCAATGAAGATCTCACTAGGACTTACCACTTCTATGTGTCAGTCACTAAATACTGGAATTTGCAACTCCTGTACTCTCCAACTTTCTGCCACTAGCTTGTGCATCTATACTTTCTCTCTTGCCTTCAATAGCCTTCCAATTCTTGTGTGCCTAGTCAGCTTGAGTTCTGTTCTTCCTTTAATATGGTCACTATCTGCAAAACCTGAGAGACTATTGAATACTGAAAACGAACCGAGGGTTGGGGGGGGGGAGGTGGTGGTGATGGAGGAAGGCACTTGTGGGGAAGAGCACTGGGTGTTGTATGGAAACCAATTTGACAACAAACTATTTATTAAAAAAAAAGAAAATAATAAAATAAAATAAAAATAATATGGTCACTATCTCCAAGTAATCCCTGTTCCCATGTCCTCCACTCACAACAGAGTTCACCATCTTCTTGGTTACTTCCTGTGTCTTTTATATGTTTCCACATTTTAATACTCTGTATTCCCTAGTAAACTCTAAGTGTCTGCAGGTAAGTAAAGTGTCTTATTAGTTTATATTATATATATTAGGTTTGTGGCCATTGATTTGGAACCCATCTCTACGGCAGGTAAGCAGAGGAATTAACAAAGCAGGGGGTGTTGAAGGGGAGGAAGAACAGACTGGCCTCTCCATCAGCCTTCTCTGTTAATTTGCTCATACATTTGCTCCAAGTGTTGCGGATATTTTATGCTGACTTTACAGTACTGTAACAAGTGTAAATGGAAAATTAACTGTTCTATTTTCCTGTATGCATGCTCACCCTTCATAAATCTGGATCTTATTTTCTCAGTTGTGGTCAAAGTTAGAGTGACCTAACTCACGTGGCTAAACATTTTAGTTATCTAAACAAGATGTGGGTGTTTTCAAAAATGGCTTTTGCAGAACACTCCAATCATATATAACCCAATGACAAAAAAGAACTCTGATTTTATTTCTTACATACTTTGTACAAGCAGGAAACAGGGACTGAGAGCTATTATATGTGGTGATTAGCTGACAGGAAAAGAGACTGGTACATAAATCCAGGGTTTTCTCCCCTGTGTTAGTCAGCTTGGGCTGCCGTAACAAAATACCACAGCCTGCGTGACTTAAACAAGATCAGGGTGCCACCTGACTGGATGGTAGGGAGGACCAGCTTCTTGGCTTGCAGACAGCCACCTACCTTCTTGTAGTATCTTCACATGGCTGAAAGAGCAAGCTCTCTGGCATCCTTTTTAAAGACACTAATCCTATCATGATGTACCCTCACAAACTCATCTATCCTTAAATATCTCCCAAACGTCCCTATCTTTAGAGGTTAGGGGTTTGACATGTGAAATCTGAGAGGACATATTAAGGGAACGGCATCTTATTCCCCACCAATCACTTATTACACACCACTGTTCTTACATGAAAATACCACTGTTTATTTGTATAAATATAGACAAATTTCTTTTCGAATAAAAGAGTAACAAAGAATTTCTCCCTGCTCTTAAGTTCCCATTCTTCAGTATATCCTGGTTTCTTCGTTCCCATTAGCCTGTCTCAGGCTTGTTACGGTTTTTCATACCATGAAGATCATCTATCTTCATATTCACAGAGATAGAATGATAATGACTCCACTGATTCACACAGTATGAGTGCTATCTTTATCCACTTGAATATTCACTCTTCTTCTTTCTCACCCACAATTTTCTCACCACAGCTGAAAGTAGTACCCTGGTTTGCCCAGGAAATCTCTTCTACATGATAGTTCTAGTTCTAAGGGAGAAACTTATTAAACTCTTTCTTCATGTGACCTTAAATAAGGCTCAAAGCCCCATCCATAAATGGACTTTGTGGTTCCACTTTGTTGTAGGTGACCAATGAAACAGCTTTTAAAATTAAACTGCAAATGAAATATCAATAATTCTTACCGAATGAAGAATGGTCTTCATTAAGAATGACTGATCCATCATCTGAACTTGCTACTTTGAAATTAAGACCTATGATAAGGCCACTGCCTCAGTTGCTTACCAACTGTCTGATCAAGGTCACCCCAATGACTTTTGCTCTTTGGCTTTCAACGTGGGACACATCATCAAACGGTCCCATTTTTATAAAATTTAGGTTGTAGACAAATGCATTTTTCTTAGGCCTTGGTCTCTGCTACTTTGATAGCCTCATTCTATACCTTCACATATTTAAGACAAACTTAGGCTTTTTCTTCAGAATGTGTATTCTGATGTCGAATCAGGGATGAACTCCGACTATATGCCTTCCCACATTTACTACATTCATAAGGTTTCTCTGAAGAATGACTTCTCTGATGCCGAATAAGATCTGAGCCACTACTAAATGCCTTCCCACATTCATTACATTCATAGGGTTTCTCTCCAGTATGACTTCTTTCATGTAGAATAAGGGATGTGCGTTGACTAAAGGCCTTCCCACATGTTTTGCACGTATACGGTTTCTCTCCAGTGTGAATTCTTTCATGTTGGGCAAGGTGTGCACTCTGACTGAAGGCCTTCCCACACTGATCACATTCATAGGGTCTATCTTCAGTATGAATTCTCTTATGTCGAGTAAGAGATATTCGGTGACTGAAGGCTTTTCCACATTCCTCACACTGATAGGGTTTTTCTCCAGTATGAATTCTCTGATGTTCAATAAGAAATGACTGACGGCCAAAAACTTTACTACATTTATTGCATTTAAAAGGTTTCTCTTCAGAATGAATGTTCTGATGTATTTTAAGGTTGGCAGTTCCAGAAAACATCTTCCCGCATTCCTTACATTCAAAGAGTTTCTTTTTCCTTGTATGAACTTTCTGATGTTGAATAAGGGATGAATGCCGATTACAGACCTTCTCACATTTATTGCATCTGTATAGTTTCTCTCCATTATGAATTCTTAGATGTAGAATAAGGGTTGAAAGGCGCCTGAAGACCTTGTCACATTTAATACATTTGTAGGGTTTCTTTGATGTGTGAATTCTCTGATGAAGCATAATGGATGATATCCTATTAAAGGATTTCCCACATTCTCTGCATTTATAAGGATTCTCTAAATGGTGAATTTTCTGCAGTGGACTCTGACTTAAGGTCTTCTCACTTTCAGAGGTTTTCTCTCCAGTGTGAATTTTTTTATGTATAACAAGGGCTGAATTCTTACGGAAGCCTTTACCACATTTATTGCATTTATGAAATTTCTTTTTCCTGTGAATTTTCTTATGAAGTAAAAGGGATGACTTTCGAATGAAGTCTCTCCCACACTTTCCACACTGGTGGATATTCTCAACAAAGTGAATTTTCTGGCCCACACTGTGAGGTGGGGATGGACTCAAGGCCTTCCCACAGTCAAAGGTTTCCTTTCCATTGTGAACTTTCCCATGTAGGATAAGAGATGTTCTTTGAATGAAGCTTTCTCCACATTTATCACATTTATGACTTTTCCTTCCATTGTGAATTTTCTGATGAAGAATGAGGGATGAGATCTGTCTGAAAGCTTTTCTACAATTACCGCATTCATAAGGCTTCTCTCTAGTATGAGATTTCTGATGAAGTTTAAGAGATAAACTTTGACCAAAAGTTTTCCCACAGTCATTACATTTTAAAGATTTCTTTCCTGAATGCACTTTCTTGGGTTTTATTAGGACTGAACTTTTCTTGCAGCCTTTCTTTCCTATGGGAACTTTTTGTGATCTAGAAACTGGTTTCTGAGATATGCTTTGCCCAGATTTGTTGCAAGATGTTGGTAACTTCTTGGTCTCACATTTAGACTTTGAGTCTGAAAGACATCAAGAAATTCAATATTTGTTTTCCTATGCTGGAAAAATGAAGCTTCTGTGCAGTCATTATCAATGATAATAACAGTATCATTCATTATCAAACATAATAACAATGATGATAACCAAAACAAAAACTTTGTAGTATCTTACTGTAATTTTAAAAGGCTTTATTGAAATATTTAATAATTGAAAATCAAGAAAGCTTGCAACTTGAAATTAATAAATGACAGTTTTATTTGTAGCACAAATTCATACCACATACCATATTAAAGTCCATAGTTTATTCATTAGATTAATGTACTTTTATTACATGAAATGTCCAAAAAAGGCAGAAGGTAAACTACAAACAGAAGGTAAATTAGTAGTTGCATGGGGCTGGAGGTGGGACTAGGTATTAACTGTAAATGGACATGAAGGATTTTATTAGGGTGATAAAAAATATTCTAAAACTAGATAGATTATGGTGATGGCTATACAAGTTGTTAAATTTATTAAGAACCACTGAATTATATACTCAAATGAGTGAATTTTACAATATGTAAATTATGTCTAAATGAAGTTGTAAATTTTTAAAATATATTCTTAAAATCCAATATTGAAAAAAAAAGAAACCCACTGGAATTCTGGTTTGTAGTTCTTCATGTAAGAAGCTTGGAAAGCACAACTCATCCTAACAAGTAAAAAGCTAAACAGATGTAAAACCCACAACTCTTCCTGGATGCATGAGAGGGGAGAGTACGTGCTGCCTCTCGCCCTCTTGTCCCTCCTCCAAGGAGACTGGGTTTGAGGAGGGGGGGGGAGGGGGCACTGAGAAACTTGAGACATTCACACTCCAGAGGCAGAGGCTCCCTACAAGACTGAACCCTAATCCCAGGACCATAGGATGCTTCCCACCTCCACGCACCTCACCCATCCACACATCACTAAAGGGCTGTTTACACAAGTTCCTTTTACCTGGTACATCACCTCTGGCAATTAAGAAAAATTAGAAGGCATACCAAAAAGCAAAAAAACACAATTTGAAGAGAAAGAGCAAGCATCAAAACCAGACTGATATGGAAGGGATGCTGGAATTCTCAGACCAGAAATTTAAAACTGATTAATATGTTAAAGGCTTTAATAGATAAAATATACAGCATATTAGAACAGATGGACAATGTAAGCAAAGAGATAGAAATTCTCAGAACCAAAACAAAACGTTAGAGATCAAAAACACTGTAACAGAAACAAAGAATGACTCAGATGGAATTCGACACAGTTGAAGAAAGATTCTGAAGGCTAAAGGACCTATCAATAGAATCCCTAAAAATCCAGGTCTCCTGAGTGGCTCAGTCGGTTCAGTGTCCGACCCTTGAGTCTGGCTCTACACTGACGGTGCAGAGCCTGCTTGGGATTCTCTCTCTACCTCTCTGTCCCTACCCTGCACATGCTCATGTGCTCACTTGCTCTCTAAATAAAAAAACTTTAAATACTGAAAAAAAGAGAACAAAATATCCAAAGACTGGAACAACTACAATACATTATGAGAATGCTAAGAGAAAAAGGAAAGAAAGAAAGGAAGAGCAATGAAGAAACAGTAAGGCAAAAACAAACAAAACAAAACCCCCCAAAAAACAACCTTTGTTTGTCTTATCCTTTTAATTTTAAACTTTATTTTGAAAGACAGAGAGAGAATCCCAAGCAGGGTCTATGCTGTCAGCCCAGAGCCTGACATGGAGCTCGATCTCACACACTGTGAGGTCATGACCTGAGCTGAAACCAACTGTCAGACACCTGATCCGATGAGCCACCGAGGCACCCCTAGTTTTCTTATTCTTTTTTGTTTTAAATTTTTTTTTTGAGAGACAGAAAGCGAGAGGAGAGAGAGAGGAAAGAGAAAGGAAAGACAGAGAGAGACACAAAGAGAGAGAGAGACGCAGAATCCGAAGCAGGCTCTGCACAATCAGTGCAAAGCCTGACGTGGGGCTCAAATCCACAGACTCTGAGATCCTGACCCAAGCCAAAGTCGGAGGCTTAGCTGACTGAGCCACCCAGGTGGCCCTATTTTTCTTATTCTTAACTGACCTAACAAATAGTTTATTCAAAATAATAGCATTAATGTATTCAATTATGTATGTTCATGTTTTTATCTTATGTAACATGCAACATATACATGCTTACTTAGATTTATATATAAATGAAATGAATGATAATAATACAGGTGATGAGAGTAAGGAATTAGCATTAATTATAAGGCACTCACAATACCCATGAAGTAGTATACTGTTACCTGAAAGTGGACTTGGACTAGTTGTAAAGGTATACTGTAAACTCTAAGACAACCACTTAAAAACAAATATAATTGATAACACTGGTATCATATGAAATGCTTGTTTAAAAACACAGCAGGCAGGGGCGCCTGACTGGCTCAGTTTGTGGAGCATGCAACTCTTGATTTCAGGGTTGTGAGTTCAAGCCCCACATCAGGTGTGGAGCCTACTTAAAAATAAATTAAAAATAAAGTAAAACCACAACAGGCAGGAAAATAGAAGACAAAAGCAGAACAAAGAATAAGACAACTAAAAATATTACGTATATAAAGAGGTATCAATCCAACTATATCAGTAATCACTTTGAATGTCAACAGTCTAAATACCAATTAAAAGAGATTGCCAGAGTGAATTAAAAAACATGGCCTATGTGTTGTCTATAAAAAATCCACTTTAGATATTAGATATAGATTAGACACAGACTAAAAGTAAATGAATGGATAGATAAAGAAGATGTGGGATATATATATACACGTACATACACATACACAATGGAGTATTACTTGGCAATCAAAAAGAATGAAATCTTGTCATTTGCAACTATATGGATGGAACAAGAGGGTATTCTAAGAAAAATTAGTCAGAGAAAGACAAATATCATATGACTTGACTCATATGAGGAATTTAAGATACTAAACAGATGAACATAAAGGAAGTGAAGCAAAAACAATATAGAAATAGGGAGGGGGACAATAAGAGACTCTTAAATACAGAGAGAACAAACATGCCTGCTGGAGGGGTTGTGGGCTCAATGGGTAAGGGGCAGTAAGGAACCTACTCCTGAAAACACTGCTGCACTATACGCTAAGTTGGATGCAAATTAAACAATAAATTAATTTTTAAAAAGTGAAGGAAGAGAAACATACCATGCCAACACTAATCAAAAGAAAGTAGCAGTAGCTATATTAATCCTTGACAGAATAGACTTAAAAGCACAGAAAGTTATCATGGATAAAGAGGGGCATTACATAATGAAAGAATCAATTCTTCAGAAGACATAACAATTCTTAATCTGTATACACCTAATAACAGACCATCAAACTACAATGGACAAAAACTGATAAAACTGCAAGGGGAAATACATGAATCCACTATCATAGTTAAAGCACTTCAACATCCTTCTCTCATAAATGAACAGATTGAACAAGCAGAAAATAAGTAGAACTCAACCGCACCATTATTCAACTGGATATAACCGACATCTATAGACTACTTCACCTAATGACAGAAGTCACATCTTTCCCAAGCTTACACAGAACTTTCACCAAGATGGACCATATTCTAGGCCTTAAAACACATATTAACAACGAACAGAAATTACACATACTTTCAGACCACGAAATTAAACTAGAAATCAGTAACAGAAACATCGGTGGAAAAATCCCTAAATACTTGGAGGTTAAAGAATACATTTCTTAATAACACATAAGTGACATGTGGGTGGCTCAGTCAATTAAGCATCAGACTCCTGATTTTGGCTCAGGTCATTATCTCATGGTTCATGAGATAGAGCCCTGCATGAGGCTCTATGCTGACAAAGCGAAGCCTCCTTGGGACTCCCTCTCCCCTCCTCTCTCTGCCCCTTCCCTGTTCATGTAGGCGCTCATCAAATTTTAAAAAATAAATAAACAAAACATGAAACCTGAAAAGAAATTTTTAAATATTTTGAACTAAATGAAAACAAACAACAGAATTTGTGAGAAGCAACGAAACTAGTGCTTATCCTAGGGAAATTTATAGCACTATATAGCAATTAGAAAAGAACAAATATCTAAAATGAGGGGTGCCTGGGTGGGTCAATCAGTTGAGTATCCGAATCTAGATTTCAGTTCAGGTCATGGTCTCACAGTTCATGGGATCAAGCCCTGCATCAGGCTCTGCACTGTCAGAATTCTCTCTCCCTCTCTCTCTGCCCCTCCCTGGCTGGCGCACACAGTCTCTCAAAAAAATACTTTAAAAATAAATACATAATATCAGCAATCTAAGTTTCCTTCTTAGGAAAATAGAGAAAGAGTGAATTAAATCCAAAATAAGCAGAAGAGCGCCTGGGTGGCCAATTGGTTGAACATCCGACTTCGGCTCAGGTTGTGATCTCACAGTTCATGAGTCTGAGCCCCAAATCTGGCTCACTGCTATCAGTGTGGAGCTCACTTTGGATCCTCTATCCTCCCCTGCTCGCTCGCTCGCTCTCTCTCTCTCAAGAACATTAAAATAAGCAGAAGAAAACAGTAAGAATTACAGCAAAAATCACTGAAATTGAAAACAAGAAATCAATAGAAAAATACAATGAAACCAAAAGCTGGTTCTTCGAAAATCACTAAAATCGCCAAGCTTCTAGCTAGGCTAAGAAAGAGAGAAGACACACATTACTAAATCAGAAATGACAGAACACCCATTCGGTGGAAATCAAAAGAATAATAAAGAAAAACTACAAACAACTTCTATGCCCATAAATTTGATAACCTAGATGAAAGAAACCATTTTGGTGAAAGGAACAGTCTTCCAAAAGTCACACAAGAAGTCAGACAATGTGAATAGGCTTCTATCTATTCAAGAAATTGAATCAGTAGGGACACCGGGGTGGCTCATTTGCTTAAGTATCTGACTCAGGCTCTGCGCGGACAGTGTGGAGCCTGCTAGGGATTCCCTCTCTGCCCCTCCTGCTCCTTCTCTCTCAAAATAAACTTAAAACAAACAAACAAACAAACCTGAATCGGTAACCTTCCAAATCAAAAAGCACCACGCCCAGATGCATCTGCTGATGAATTCTACCAAATATTTGAAGAACTCATACCAATTCTCCATCATCTCTTCCAGAGGACAGAAGCAGGGAGAATACTTGAAAACTCATTGTATGAGGCTACTTTTACCTTAATACCAAAATCAGACAAAGACAACACAAGAAAAGGAAACTAGAGGACAGTATCTCTAATGAATATTAATGCAAAAATTCTAAACAAAATACTAGCAAAGTGAATTTAACAGCACATTAAAAGGATCACACACATGAGCAAGTGGGATTTACACCTGGAAAGCTAGAACGGTTCAATATGGGAAAATCAATCACTGTTATACATCACATTAACAAAATAAAAGACAAAAGCCACATGATGATCTATCTCCTTTGATGCAGAGAAAGCTTTTGACAAAATTCAAAACCCTTTCATGATAAAAACACTCAACAAATCCAGAAATAGAAATTACCTTAACATAATAAAAGCCATAACTGAAAAGCCTATAGCAAATATCACAGTAAATGTGCAAAGACTAAAACATTTTCCTAAGATCAGAAACAAGGCAAAGATGCCCACTTTCCCACTGCTATTCAACATAGTACTAGAAGTTCTAGCCAGAGCAGTAGTGGGGTTTTTTTCTTAAAGTTTTTTAATGTTTATTTATTTTTGAGAAAGAGAGAGAGAGTGTGTGTGTGAGTGGCGAAGGGACAGAGAGAGGAAGACACAGAATTTGAAACAGGCTCCAAGCTCTGAGCTGTCAGCACAGAGCCCAACACGGGACTCGAAGTCATGAACCGCGAGATCATGACCTGAGCCAAGATCAGACACTTAACCGACTGAGCCACTCAGGCACCCTAAACTAGAGCAGGTTTTTAAAAAAAGAAATCAAAAGCATTAAAAGAAGGAAGAGAAGTGACATTCTGCCTGTTCATGATCTTCTTTGTAGAGAAGCCTAAAAGATTCCACACAGACACACAAAATGTTTGAACCAATAAACAAATCCAATCCAATAAAATGGCAGGATACAAAATCAACATTCAAATTAGTTGTGTTTCTATACACTAACAATAACCACTCAGAAAGGGAAATAAGCAAAACAATCTCATTTACTATAGCATCAAAAAGGATAAAATATTTAGGGATAAATTTTTTTTTTTTAATTGAGCATGCTTTTTTTTTTTAATGTTTTTTATTTATTTTTGATACAGAGAGAGACAGAGCATGAGAGGGGGAGGGACAGAGAGAGAAGGAGACACAGAACCGGAAGCAGGCTCCAGGCTCTGAGCTAGCTGTCAGCACAGAGCCCGACGCGGGGCTCGAACCCACGAACATGAGATCTGACCTGAGCCGAAGCCGGAGGCTTAACCGACTGAGCCACCCAGGCGCCCCTTAGGGATAAATTTAAACCAAAAGACAAACAACTAACTACATGGAAAACTACAAAGCACCACTAAAAGTCCTCAAAGGTACAAATGGAAAGCTGTCCCGTGCACATGGACTGGAAGACTCAATATTGTAAAAATGTCTATTACTCAAAGCAATCTACAGATTCCATGCAATCCCTATCAACATCCCAATAACATGTTTTACAGAAATAGAAAAAAAAAATCCCTAAAATTCATATAGAATCTCCTGGGACCTCAAATAGCCAATCTTGAAAAAAGAGAAACAAAGTTAGAGGCCTCTCACTTTCTGATTTCAAAACATACTAGAAAGCAGGGCCCGGAGCACCTGATGGCTCAGTTGGCTGAGCATCCAACTCTTGATTTTGGCTCTGGTCATGAGCCCAGGATCATGGGATCGAGCCCCCTATCAGACTCTATATTAAGTGTGGGGCCTGCTTGGGATTCTGTCTCTCTCCCTCTGCCCCACTCCCCAGCTCACGTGGTCTCTCTAAAATAAAAAAAGTGTTTTTCAATTTTTTATTTTTAATGTTTTATTTATTTTTGAGAGAGAGAGAGAGAGAGAGAGAGAGAGAGAGACAGCAGAGCAGGGGAGGGTCAGAGAGAGAGAGGGACACACAGAATCTGAAGACAGGCTCCAGGCTCTGAGCTGTCAGCACAGAGCCCAATGCAGGGCTTGAACCCACGAACCATGAGATCATGACCTGAGCCGAAGTCGGACACTTAACCAACTGAGCCACCCAGGCACCCCTAAAGTAAAAAAAAAAAAAATTTTTAAATCCTTCAAAACACACTACAAAGCAACAGTAATTAAGATGGTATGGTAGTGGGAAAAAGACAGATATAAAGACCAAAAGAACAGAATAGAAAGCCGAGAAATAAACTCTTGCTTATCCGGTGAAATGATTTTCAGTAAGGAGGCCAAGATTACTCAAGAGGAAAGGACAGTTTCTTTCACAATCAGTGTTGGGAAAACTGTATATCTACATGCAGAAAGAATGATGTTGGACCCTCACCTTACACCTTGTATAAAAAGGTGTAAGTGGCTCAGTGGGTTGAGCAACAGACTCTCAGTTTCAGCTCAGGTCATGATACCATGGTCATCGGATCAAGCCCCACATCAGGCTCCACACTGAGCACGGTGGAGCCTGCCTAAGATTTTTCCTCCCTCTGCTCCTCTCTCCTGCTCTCTTTCTCTCCTCCCCAAATTAAAAAGAAATCTTCAAGGTGGGGTCACCTGGGTGGCTCAGTTAATGGGCGTCTCACTCTTGATTCTGGCTTGGGTCAAGATCTCACAGTTTGTGGGTTCAAACCCCAGTTGGGCTCTGTGCTGACAGCAGGGAGCCTGCCTGGGTTTCTCTCTCTGCTTCCCTCTTCCAAAACCAAAAATTTTAATTCACAATAGATTAAAGACCTAAATTAAGACCTAAAACTACTGAACTCTTAGAAGAAAACACTGGAGAAAAAGCTTCAGGACATTAAATTTGGCGTTGATTTCTGAGATATGACACCAAAAAATACACACACAAAAATTTTTAAAAAATAGACAAATGGGACTACATCTGCCTGTCAAATGGATCAATAGAGAGAAAGACAATCTATGTAATAAGAGAAAATAATTACAAATCATCTATCAGATAAGGGACTAATATACAGAATACATAAAGAACTACACCTCAGCAACAGATGACAACCCTATTTTAACAAACAGGCAAAGAAGTTGAACAGACATTTGTCCAAGGAAGATTAGATACATGGGCAATAAACACATGAAAAGACGCTCAACATCACTAATCATTAGAGAAATGCAAATCAAACCCACAATATCACCTTACACCCTTAAGGGTGGCCACATTAAACAAAACATGACAAGTGTAGACAAAAAATTAGAACCCTTGTACACTACTGATGGGAATGACAAGTGGTGCAGCCACTATGGAAAACAGTATGAAAGTTCCCCAGAAAATAAAAAATAATCATATGATCCAGCAATGCTACCTCTGGGTACATATCCAAAAAGAAGTGAAATCAGAATCTTAAATACTTATCTATACTCCCACGTTCACTGCAATTTTATGGTAGCCAAGAAGCAGAATGACCCAAATAGCCACCGATAAATGGATGCAGAAAAATGTGATAAATATAATGAAGTATTATGCAGCCTTAAAAAAGGAAGAAGTGGGGGCACAGTTGGTTAGGTGTCTGACTTCAGCTCAGGTCATGATCTCACAGACTGTGGGTTCAAGCCCTGCGTCAGGCTCTGTGCTGACAGCTAGCTCAGAACCTGGGACCTGTCTTCAGATACTGTGTCTCCTTCTCTCTCTGACCCTCCTCTGCTCATGCTGTCTCTCTCTCTTACTCACTCTCTCTCTCTGCTCAGCAAAAAAAGCCAGTTACAAAAGATCAAATACCATATGATTCCATTCATACAAAGTATTCATGGTAATCAAAATCAGAGAAATATAAAGAAAGGCAGGGTGGACGGGTGGAGGGAGAATTAGCATTTAGGAGGTAAAGTTTCAGAAGTTATTATGAAATGAAAAACTTCTATTTTTATTTTTTTTTTAATGTTTTATTTATTTTTGAGAGAGAGACGGCATGAGCAGGGGAGGGTCAGAGAGAGAGGGAGACACAGAATCTGAAGACAGGCTCCAGGCTCTGAGCTAGCTGTCAGCACAGAGCCCAATGTGGGGCTCGAACCCACGAACCGCGAGATCATGACCTGAGCCAAAGTCGGATGCTTAACCAACTGAGTCACCCAGGCGCCCCCACGAGATGAAAAACTTCTTGAAATCTATTGCACAACAATGTGAATAACTTAATTGTACTTTAAAAATGGTTAAGATGATAAATTTAGTATTATGAATGTTTTACAACTAAGACTTCTAAAACTGTTAAAATAAGTAAAAATAACCTGATAAAAAAGAATCTATCACAAAAGGGAATGAGCTCTTAAAAGTAATGAAAATGAAAAGTTGTGGAAAATATTTTGATTTTTATTTAAAGAATGAAGGAACGATGCAAGCTTAAACATCATTAGAAATGCTATCAGGAGAGAAGTTGGAATACGCTTTCTCTGAAGGGAAATGCTGAGGCAGAGAAGGTGGGGATGAGGGCATTAAGAGCGGAGTTTCTGAGACCAGGAGCTGGGTTCAAACGTAGCCCTGACACCACTTCCTAGCTGGGTTACACAGGCAAGTCTCTGAACTCCTCTGATCTTCGGCTTTCTCATCTCATACATAAAACAGAAATAATGAGAATACCTACCTTAGAGGACTGGGCGGGACCTACACTTACTGTTACCTAGGGGTTTATTAAATGATGGTTATCCTCCTTCTAGGCTTGCATGAGAGACTTGAGTTTTCTTCTCAGGCCTGGGGCCTTTAAGGTAGGGAACTGGGAGCTGTCAAGTACCAAGCCGCCCTCTCAAGACACAGGGCGCTCTCACACACAATGGCAGCGTGTAGGTCTTGGTTCTGGCACTCACCCAAGCCCCGGCGTTTTCTCACTGGCTCCACCATCCAAGGTGCTTTCCCTTTCTCCAATAAAGTGATCACATTCGGCCTCCGAAAGGAAAGTCCTGCATTCGGAAAAAACATCAGAATTGAGCAGGATGTGGGGGCCACAGATGCCAGGCCCCAGCCCCATGTCGATGAAAATGGGGGTTTATGACCACAAAGGAAACACGGAAGATGTGAAGGGCAGGCAGAGAAGTAGGATGAAAGTTCAGTTACAATGAGAAGTAGTGCTTACTTACTTCTAACTCTACAAAGCCAACTAGTCTCTTGAAAAGTCAGGCCAGAAACTCCTGAGGCTGCCTAGTAAGCTCATGCCTTTTAGCTCCCAATCTGACCCTTCTCTGATCTGTTTTCTGTGCAGGGGCCGGGGCTCTGCCGGTTTTAATTCTTTTCTCCTGCACTCTCAGAACTGGCCTCAGCCTGACCCTTCCCGACTCTAAGAGACTAGCCAGCACACCTCTCTCTCCCTTCAGAAGTCTGAGCCCTTTCCTCTAAGTGCTAAGAACCCCAAACTCTCCCCTTTATCCTAGCTGCTGCCACCTGCAGTTACCTCCGCGTTAGCTGTGTCCACTAGCTACCTTTTAACCACAGCTCCAGAGGGAGCAACTGCTCAAATGCCCATCAACTGATGAAGGGATAAATAAGATGTAGAATATTACTAGCCATAAAAAGGAAGGAGGTTCTGATACCTGCTACGTTACGTTTAGTGAAACATTATGTTAAGTGAAAGATGTCAGACACAAAAGTATCATACTTATGACTACATTTCTATGAAAAGCCAAGAATAGGCAAATTCATAGAGACAGAAGATAGATTAGTGTTTGCCTAATCTAAAGGGATCAGTGGGCAAGGAAAAATGAAGAGTGACTGCTAATGGGTCTGGCATTTCTTTTGGGGTAATAAAAATATTCTGAAACTGACTGTGGTGATAGATGTACAACTGTGAATACATTTAAAACCACTAAATTATATACTTTGTATACATAAGTATGTGAATTATACATCAATGAAGCTATTAAAAAACAAAACTAAACTAAACTGTAGTGGCTTCTGTTTTCCTGACTAATTTATGTCCCACAATAGGCTGGTTGCAGATTACGGTGGGGGAAGGGGCGAGGGCCTTACCAAGTGAGACCAGATTCTGGTAGTTCTCCAACATGACATCTTCATACAGATCCTTCTGAATGGGGCTCAGCCACTCCCACTCCTCCTGGGAGAAGTAGATGGCCAAATCCCCAAATGTCACTGGCAACTGAAACAGAAAATCACATGTCCTTTCACCATGGGCTTATGCTTCCATATGGCTAGAAACAACAAGGAACTTGTTCCTAAAAGGGGAGACCTTTGGTGCCAGGAATTCAGGAAACATATGAGGTTCTGAGGACAAGAGGGGAAGGTATATTAAGTAAAATAAATACAACACAATATTGTATGATTTAGCTATTATTAAAGACTGTGTCGCAGGGGCGCCTGGGTGGCTCAGTCAGTTAGCATTCTACTCTTGATTTTGGCTTATGTCATGACCCCAGGGTTGTAGGATCGAGCCCTGGGGCAGGCTCTGCACTGAATGTGGTGGATCCTGCTTAAGATCGTCTCTCCCCACCTATCCCCTCCCTGACTCATACACTCTCTAAAATAATAAATAAAGACTGTGTCACATAAAAAGCATAGCAACTTGGATTTACTGGGCACTGACAAAGGCAAAACATTTTCCTAAGTACCCTACAGGAACCGACTCATGTTAGCCAGTGACTGGCGCACTGCTGAGAGGATCACAGCTATGTTACACATGAGTAAATGGGAGAGGGGAGCGAAACAGGGGGCGATTTATGGAAGGTCCACAACCAGTGAACGGAGGAGCTGGAGTTCAATCTGAGCAGGCTGGCTTCTGATTCAGGCCCCTAACCACACACTCTCTAAAGAGCATGTGACTGAACTACACAGAGCAAAGATGCTTTGTAGATGTAATTAAGGTTACTAATCAGCTGACCTTAAATAGGGGGATTATCCTGGATTATCTAAGTGGGTGATGCAATCACAGAAGCCCTTAGAGTAAGGGGATCTCCTCTAGCTGGAAGAGAACAGAAAGAAAGTCAGGAATTTCTGAAGCCTGATTTGACCTGGTATTACTGGCTTGAAAACAGAAGGGCGCCACTTTGAAAGCAGAAGGAACTGAATATGTTAATCACCAGTGAGTTTAGAAGTGGACCCTGAGCCTCAGATAGGACCACACCGCCAGCCTACACCTTTATTTTAGCCTTGTGAGACCAAAGGCAGGCCAAGCTGCACCGTGCCTGACCTCTGACCCATGCATGAACTGTGTGCCATAAATACGGGCTGTTCTGAGCAGTCAAGTTTGCAGAAATATGTTTTAACAGCAACAGAGAATGAACACACATAACTTATAGGGCAACAATGTTAGAGAAATTGTGTTCAAGGTGTTTATTGTAGAAAATCACTTCATCATCTAAAGTGGTGAAGCATGTTTTTTAACAGGAGGCTGACTCACTGTCCTGATTCCAAGAAACCCAATCTGAATACAACGTTATGTGGAATTTTTTACACA
The DNA here is from genome assembly GCA_004023785.1 of Mungos mungo. Lineage (NCBI taxonomy): Eukaryota > Metazoa > Chordata > Mammalia > Carnivora > Herpestidae > Mungos > Mungos mungo. The sequence goes on along the minus strand of PISW01007963.1, from coordinate 36,788 downwards.
CAGGGAGATTTCCTCCTTGTAAATACGGGTTGTACAAGTGAAAACAAAACAACAGCAGACTAACTCTAAAGCAGAACCCTGAATCTTCTTCTGCCTCAGAGGTCTTGTCTGGGCACTCAGGTCTACCTCATGAAATCGTGGTGGCTCTCTTCTTCTGTCTGGGGAGCAGCCCTGGCAGACACCCTGGTGATGCTGAACAAACAGGTGAATGGCCAGGGGCTCACTGAGAAGAAAGGGGAGGCAGGCACAGCGGTTCCGGGAACGCTGGAGCTCTTACACTCCCACCCTCCCTGGTGATGGGAGGAAATGGAAACAGCTCTTGGATGGGATTCTGTCAGGTAAGAAGTGTCCGTGGAAGGAAAGCAAACGGTCCATGTCTTATAAGATGAAACTCCCCCCGCCCCAAGAAAAATCACTATTTACCTTGGACTTGGACTTCCCTCGTGCAGCAGGCATCCTTTCCTCCCCCTTAAGGGTCCGCATGTGGAGCAGGGCAGAGTGCTAAAAAGGTGGGGCTGGGGGAAAAGAGAAATCATGAGAATGGCAGGTCCTTTTGGGTGGTCCCAGAGTCTTTAGGATAAGAATCCCCTGGCCCGTCACCCTGGTCCCCCATGCACGCGCGCACACACACACACACACAGGAGAGATGACAGAACATCTTCTGCAGCATTCCTGCCCCTTCTCACAGATGGGAAGGGGCAATGGCTAATGCTATCTGCTCCCAAGACAACAGAAGGTTCCAGATCAGGAGGCAAATGTGACATGAAGACACCTATCCATTCATTTGACAAGCATTTTGTATTCCTACTATGTGCCAGGCACTGTCCCAGGTGTTGGGGAAAAAGCAGAGAAAGTAGAGAAGTACCAGCTCCCATGTACCTTACATTCCAACAGGGATAGGCAAGTTCATATAGAATACTGTCAGCCGAGATCATTGCTATATCTGACCAGAGGAGGGGAAAGAGTGATGGAGTGGTTGGGAGAGGCCTCTCAGAGGAGCAACATTGAGTTAAGGTTTGAATGCAGTGCTTGAAGCACTGGGGAAAGAACATTCCGGGTAGAGGTACAACAGATGCAAAGATCCCACAGCAGACACATGCTTGGTGCGTACAGGGAAGTGAATGGTGTGCTGAAAAAGAATTAGGTGGAGAGCAGTGGTCTGGGAGATGGCTGAGGTCTGGAGGGGCCACGTCAAGAAAGGGGCTGGGAGCAGTTAGAATTGATCCTAAGCGTGATAAGACAACAATGAGGGAGCAGGGGTCTGAAGAGTGAAAGATCTGACTTAACATTTAACAAAATGTATCGGGTGACTATGTGGTGAATGAACTGTGTGTCTGTGGTGAGGGGTGGAGGGGACGCAGGAGCTGAAGAAGGAACTTACTAAGAATGTACGTGTAAATCCAGCAGGGACATTCAGTGATGTGGATTAGGCCCCTCTATCACTCTGAACCTATGCTTTTCTACACGCATGCCATTAGCCTTGAGTGACAACCGAGTTCCGGAAATAAGGCTGGTGCAATGGAGTGTTTAATGTCATTCAGTTTCAATTAATTTATTACGAAAACCATAATAAATATTAAAGTTAATGAATTAAAATTTATTAATCTAAAATTAAACCCTGGGGCGCCTAGGTGGTTCAGTTGGCTAAACGTCCAACTCTTGATTTTGGCACAGGCCACGATGCCAGGGTGGTGGGATCAAGTCCTGCATCAGGCTCCATGCTGAGAATGGAGCCTGCTTAAGCGTCTCTCTCTCTCTCCCTCTTCCCTGCCCACACTCTCTCTCAAATAAAATTGTAAAAGATTTTTTAACTAAAAAAAAATAAAATTCAAAACTAACCTTTAATTTACTATAAAACTTTGAAGGACATTTGAAACTGGCTGTGTGAATCTACTTTTCTAATTGTAAGGTTTATGAAATTTAAATACAGATCAAATAATGAAAATTAAGTATCTGAATTGAGGTTTGTAAAACAGATTTCAAAGACTTAGTATGAAAACAATGTAAAATGTCTCATTGGCAATTGTTTATATTGATTACAAGTTGATGTTTAGGATATATTAAGTTAAATAAAATGTGCTAAAATTAACTGTAATGATTTCTTTTTTGCTCTTGGAAAACTGAAAACTAGGTCTTGCATGACGTTTCCACGGATAACACTGCTCTATACTAGAGTCTTTACCACTCTGTTGCCCCATTTCCTTCATAACACAAACCGCCTCCCAAAAACAGCTTGTTTGTTTGTAGTTACGTAGGAACAATCTTCATCTTACTAGCGCTCCATGGGAATAAGCACTCTGACTATTTTGTTCACCGTTCTCCTGGGAGCTGATAATGTGCCTGGCACAGAGCAGTGCTCAAGAAATTCTTGTTGACCGAATCACTAACCAGTCCCGAATGCTTCCTCACATGCTGAAATTGGGAGTGGGGTGTAACCATTTATGCCAACATCATCTTACAGAGAAATACTTCTAACGGCAATCATTCCAAGCCTTCTAAACTTGTCTTTTGGAGAAGGCCAGGGTCTAGAAAAAGCAGAAATGGGAGTATACTTTAATTTCCCCCATTTTGAAAAATTTGAAATCTAGAAAAAAATACAGTGAAGACCTGATTACTTTTTACCAAGTGTTAACATTTTCCTTTTTTTCTGAAATCATTTCAAAGTTACAGACATGACAGAAGTTCACGCCTAAATGCTTTGGCACACCCTCTGAAGACTACCATCATCACACCCCAGGGCCAACACTAGTGGACACATCATAAATTTTTTTTCATTTTTCTATGAGAAAGGAATGGCAGCACACAGTCTGGAAAACAGAATTAGGAATGTTTCTATTTTTTTTTCCTCTCCCTGGAGAGTGGGGTTTGGAAGATAAAGGAAACCAAGGCCATAATTAAGTTTACAGTTTGAAAATGGTCATGTTTTGATACAAAATCCAAGTCATCAGGGAACCTGCGTGGCTCAGCCAGTTAAGTGTCTGACTTCAGCTCAGGTCATGCATGATCTCCTGGTTTATGAGTTCGAGCCCTACCTTGGGCTCTCTGCTGTCAGCACAGAGCCTGCTTTGGATCCTTTGTCCCCCTCTCCAGCTCATTCTCCTTCTCCCTTTCTCTCAATAATAAAAAAACTAAAAAAAAAAATTACAAAAGTCAGAAGATGACCTTATACTGTTTAAGGAACCCAGCCAGAAGTACGTTTGGCTATCATGCTTCTCTCTTTACAAAGAGAAAAGCAGGGGCACCTGGGGGGCTCAGTCAGTTAAGGGTCCAACTGTGGCTCAGGTCCTGATCTCACAGCTGATGGGTTCAAGCCCCGTATCAGGCTCTGTGCCAACAACTCAGAACCTGGAGCCTGCTTTGGATTCTGTGTCTTCCCTCTCTCTCGCTGCCCCTCCCCTGCTTGCACTCTCTCTCTCTCAAAAAATAAATAAACATTAAAAAAAGAGAGAGAGAAAAGCAGTAATAAGCAATGGTAGTAATACTAAAATTAATACTAAGATAAATAAATACAAGGTGGTTAAATGGGCTAAGCATCACTTTACGAGTATCATCATTTAACTGTCACTCCTAACCTGGTGGGGCAGGTACTCTCGTTATGCCATTTCCAGAGGAGCAAAGTGAAGCACAGAGAAGTAGGGATTCCTTGCCCAAGGTCACAGGGCTGGGAACTGGCAGAGCTGAAATCCAAGCTGAGGTTGATCCAGATACTCCACTAACCACCCTGGGTCAGAGGGAAGGGCTGTGTTAAACACACCACTTGGAGTCAGACTATCCAAGTGTGATGACTATTGGCATTAGCTGTGTTACCAGGGGCACGTTACTGAACCTCTCTGCCATTTTTCTCCCGTTAAACAAGAACAATACAGAACTACTGGAGGCCTGAGGATTAACGACAGTTGAAGTCAGATCCTACATCTCTCTCCTTCCTCATGTAGGCCTCCTTGCCGGTTCCAGAATGTGCTACCACAGCCCTGCCTCGTTCCTCACTCCTTTTTCTCTGCTTCTTTCTCACTCTCTACCAGTGTCACCGGAACCTACTAACAATGCAACCTGCCTCCCAACCTTCTACCTATCACTCCCAGTCTCCCCTGCCCAACCCTGACTTCTCTTTTCTCTGTAGCTCTCACGGCGAATGCACCACATACGAGAGAACTAAAAAGGCATCCACTGGTCTCTGCCTCCCTCCTTAGCACCACAGAACTCCGGAAACCCTTGAAAATGCTTAAGTGCTAAGAACACTAGGAACGTTTCTTCTTTCAATGAGTTGACTCTGGGTGGGCTACTGGACACGGTGTGGTCAATCAGGAAGACCAAGCCATGGAGAGAAGAAGCCTGAAATTTTCAGCCTCACTCACACTCCATCTTCGAGAAGGGAGAGAAACTGCAAGTGGAGTTAATGACTGATTATGCTTACTTGAGGAAGCCTCAAGAAAATCCCCATCGTATGAGGTCTGGAGAGCTTCCAGGCTGGTAAACAAATCCACAGCAGGAGGGTGGCGCACCCCAACTCGAGACAGAAGCTCCTGCACTTGGTATGCTCCCAGATGTCATTCTATGTAGTTCTACATCTGGCTGTTCATCTACACACTTTATCAGAGCCTTTAATAAACTAGCAAATATGGGGGCTCCTGGGTGGCTCAGCTGGTTAAGCATCTGTCTTTGGCTCCAGTCATGATCTCACATCTTGTGGTTCAAGCACCACAACAGACTCTCTGTCAGTGTGGAGCCTGCTTCAGATCTTCTGTCTCTCTCCTGCCCTCTCTCTCAAAAAATAAACATTAAAAAATATATATTTAATATAAATAAAAATAAACAAATGTGTTTCCCTGAGTTCTATGAGCTGTTCTATAGCAAATCAGACGAACCTGAGAACACTGTCATGGGATCTGTAGCCAAGTTGGGCAGAAGTTGTGGGTAGCTTGGGGACCTATGACTGGTCTGCGAAGTGAGGGGGCAGTCTCCTAGGACTGAGTCCTAAATCAGGGGGTCTGGCACTACCTCCAGGTAGAGAGTGTTAGAAATGAGATAAATTCACAGCAATTTCTTACTCAACACATCTCCAAAGGCAAGGGAATCAACAGCAAAAATGAATTATTGGGACGTCATCAAGATAAAAAGCTTCTGCACTGCAAAGGAAACAATCAAGAAAACTAATAGGCAACCAACGGAACGGGAACAGCTAGTTGCAAATGACATATCAGGTAAAGGGCTAGTATCCGAAATCTACAAGGAACTCACCAAACTCCACACCCAAAAAACAAATAACCCAGTGAAGAAATGGGCAGAAGACATGAATAAACACTTCTCCAAAGAGGACATCCAGATGGCCTACAGGCACATGAAATGATGCTCAGCATCACTCATCATCAGGGAAATACAAATCAAAACCACACTAAGATACCACCTCATACTGGTCAGAGTGGCTAAAATGAGCAAACCAGGAGACTATAGATGCTGGTAAGGATGTGGACAAACAGGCACCCTCCTACACTGTTGGTGGGAATGTAAACTGGTGTGGCCACTCTGGATAACAGTGTGGAGGTTCCTCAAAAAATTAACAATAGAACTCCCTTATGACCCAGCAATAGCACTGCTAGGGATTTACCCAAGGGATACAGAAGTGCTGATGCATAGGAGCACATGTATCCCAATGCTCATAGCGGCACTTTCTACAATAGCCAAATCATGGAAAGAGCCTAAATGGTCCATCAGCTGATGAATGGAAAAGATGTGGTATATATATACAATGGAGTACTACATGGCGATGAGGAAGAATGAAATCTGGCCATCTGTGGCAATGTGGATGGACCTTAAGGTTATCACACTAAGTGAAATAAGTCAGGCAGAGAAGGACAAATACCATGTTTTCACTCATAAGTGGAAACAGAGGACCATGGGGGAGGGGAAGGGGGAAAAATAGTTGAGGAGAGGGAGGGAGGCAACCCATGAGAGATTCTTGAATACGGAGAACAAACTGAGGACTGATGGGGGAGGTGAACGGGGTGATGGGAATGGAGAAGGGCACTTGTTGGGATGAGCACTGGGTGTTATATGGAAACCAACTTGACTATTAATAAACTATAAAAGAAAAACAGATTTTTTAAAAAATGAGTTAAACTATAGGGGCACCTAGGTGGCTCAGTTGGTCAAGCATCCAACTTTTGGTTTCAGCTCAGGTCAAGATCTCACGGTTTCATGAGTTTAAGTCCTGTGTCAGGCTCTGTGCTGGCAGTACAGTACTTGCCTGTGATTCTCTCTCTTTCTCTCTCTTTCTGTCCCTCCTTCATTTGTGCTCTTTAAAAAAAAAAAAAAAAAAAAAGAGGGACACCTGTAGAGGCCCATTCTGCCAAAAGACCTGTTGAGATCCTGCTGTAAGTCACCAAGAGGAACGCGCATATCTCCAGCTTGTCTGGAAGGTGTGATCCTGGTACAAGTCAGGTCCCTCAGTTGAGGATCGGGATTGAGTCGCTCTCCTGGGAGACTGAGTGTACAGTGTCATATGGCTCGTTGGGTCCTGCTTTCCTTTGTTTTAGAGAATGTGCGCATGACCTCTTGATCACGATGGATTAGAGACTGGAGTCAGTTTTCTATGACCTTTAATTAGTTTCGGTGAGTGGGCAAGTTTTCAGATTGAAACTCCCTTCCTGGTCATGGGCACTTTACCCGTCAATCATCATGTTCACCTTTAAGAAAAAATAGCCTTGTCATAAGCTTCGGTTAATATTACTATATACATAAAACAAACCCCTGCTGATGTATTTTGAGTGATGAATTATATTTTTTGATCTTCTGTATTGTACCTCGTTTCTGTTTTGATTTTGTTTTTGCTACCATGGAAATAATAATTTTTCTGGAAGTAACAATGTAATCATTAGAAAAATGATGTAATCACCTATGGTATATAAAGATCCTAAGCATCACAGTAAAGTGCAATCTTGCCACCATTCGCTTTGTCTGTCTTCTTCCTTATAGATATTGCGCCGACACCAACCCCCTACTCAGAGACCCTTAGACTCTGGTGTGTGGGCTGGTCCCTCGCAGACACCTGGACGGCTCAGTTGGTTGAGTGTCCAACTTCGGCTCAGGTCATGATCTCATGGTTCATAAGTTTGAGCCCTGCGTTGGGCTCTGTGCTGACAGCCCCGAGCCTGGAGCCTGCTCCAGATTCTGTCTCCTTCTCTCTCTGTCCCTCCCCTGCTTGTGTTCTGTCTCTCTAATATAAACATTAAATTTTTTAAAAAATGAGTTAAATATAGGACACCCAGTCAGTGTTGCAAAATTGCCTGATGAGGGAAAACCCCACATATCTGGTGTCGGAAGTGCTGTGTTGTAGCAGTGCGAGAGTAAATGGACACACATGAGGGAAAGACATCTCCCTAAAACATTATGTAACTTACTAATTTATCCTGACTGGTGCTATAGTCTGTCTTCACCCACTTCGGTGGACACCCCAAATGTCCTGGACCAGCGCTCAGGTAGGATAGCTGTATTTAACATCACTATTGTTGTTAGAGTGGAGTGGGGCCAGTGCTGTGGGCTGAATTTGAAAGAGGCTTAGTCACTGTGCTGTCCACCTGCTCTGGGGAAGTGCTCAGGTGTGTGTGTGTGTGTGTGTATGCATGTGTGTGTGTGTTGAATATGCTCATCCCCAGGTAACATCAACCATCTCCTCAGTTAAGAAGTACAAGAATAGGGGCACCTGGGTGGCTCAGTCGGTTAAGCCTCCGACTTCAGCTCAGGTCAGATCTCACATTCGTGGGTTCGAGCCCCGCGTCAGGCTCTGTGCTGATAGCTAGCTCAGAGCCTGGAGCCTGCTTCCGGTTCTGTGTCTCCTTCTCTCTCTGCCCCTTCCCCTTTCATGCTCTGTCTCTCTCTGTATCAAAAATAAATTTAAAAAACATTAAAAAAATAAATTAAAAAAAAAGAAGTACAAGAATAAAAAAATTAAAAAATTAAAACAATTTTTAAAAATAAAAATAAAAAATTTTAAAAATTTTAAAAAATTTAAAAAATAATAAAAAATTTAAAAAAAGAAGTACAAGAATGGGGGCACCTGGGTGGGTCATGATCTCATGGTTTGTGAGTTGGAGCCCTGCTTTGGGCTCTCTGCTGTCAGCACACAGGCTGCTTCGGATCCTCTGTCCCACCCTCTCTCTTTCCCTCCCATCTGCTTGTTCTCTCTCTCTCTCTCTCTCTCTCTCTCAAAAATAAACATTAAAAAAAGTAGAAAGAAAGCTGTACTAGATATTTTATATACATTACATGATATCCTTTTGTTTTTAATTTTTTTTTAATTTTTTAATGTTTTACTTATTTTTGAGAGAGAGAGAGACAGGGTGAGCAGGGGATGGTCAGAGAAAAAGGGAGACACAGAATCTGAAGACAGGCTCCAAGCTCTGAGCTAGCTGTCAACACAGAACCTGATGCAGGGCTCGAACCCACCAACCATGAGATCATGACCTGAGCCGAAGCCGGTTGCTCAACCGACTGAGCCACCCAGGCGCCCCTATCCTTTTGTTTTTAAAGAAAACTGACCACGTGGGTTAGCATTTTCCATTTTGAGAATGAAAAAGAGAACCTCAACAGGGACCTGGCTGTTGTCACAAAGCTTCAAGTGATGGCCCTCTTGGTGTGGGACAGGAAATACAGAAAATACCCTCACTGTCCTCTGTGGCTGGGTTTAGGAAATGTCAGTATGATGCCACAGTTAGGAGACATTTACCTTTGTTATATCAGAATGGCCACAGGGCCTGGGAAGATTTGCAGTAAAGCATGTAGACGTTAAGGAGTTGTGGCTCTGTGACAAACCAAATGGCCTGACTGCCCTTCCATTCTCTGACTGCGCTAAGCCAGGCTTCCCAAGGGTGCCTACCATGAGTCTTAGATGCCTGAATTCTCTCTCCGTTACACAACAGGGCAGGGGTGTGTTAGCGGATTTGTAGCCCCTGCCAGTTTCCATGGTGTAAACACTCCCGCCAGGGCCCCACTGTAAGCTACCAAACTGATGTCACTGAGCACAGAGCTGGGGAAAGGTGGACAGAACCGGTTTGTGAATGGTGTGAGCCGGCCCCAACACTCCGCAGCTACACAGCCTGAGAATAAAACTCCATTCTTTGCCTGGGAGTTCTACTTTTAATTAACATCCTCAAACTGTAGAAGTAATGCCTAGTTCTGTGGTCCCGGACACACCCCAACGCAGCTTCCTTGTTACAGAAAACTACTGCTGGTTGGTTCTGTTTACCAGATCAGTACATCCCTTGGCTTTTTCCTTCCAATTCCTTCAGTACAACAAATTACTTCAGGAAGGAGCATCAGGTCCATCCTGTGGTTTCTCATAGCTGTTTGCTCTCAGCCATGCAACCCAAACTAGAAAAGCACAATTCTGGTCCACAAAACAATTTTCTCTAAGGAACTCCATACTGCTTGGGAGGGAAGAACAGCAGTCTGATATTAGATAATTCCAGATTTAAAACTTGCCTCTGCCAATTCCTGGAGTAAAGAAAACCTACCTCACCCTTAGTGGTTAGTTTACATAACTTACCTTCCAGGAGTTATTTTCCAACAACAGACACAAATTACAATGGTAATTTCTTGCCTTCCTTCTTTTATCTCAGTTTATACAAAGTATCCAAAAGACCAAGGAAGCCTGAGACCCACTGAAAAGGCTGCCGGAAGAATTCTCAGAGAGTGCTGACTGGAGGGAAACCTGCACCCCCTCAGTGGAGGACACTTTGGCAACAATTTGAAAACTGAAGGCACACATACTCTCTCACATAGTAAACCTCATTTCTGGTATTTGTCTTCGGAAGTCCTTACATGCGGATAAAATGAGCATTCAGCGTGGCAAGGCTTACTGGATGGAAGAGGCGGTGTGGTCCTGCAGTGAAGGGCTTGGGCCTGGAGACTGTCAGGTTCAACTTCTAACTCTGCTACCCTTCTGTAGTGTCCTCTCTGGGCCTCAACTTCTCAACTGGCACACGAGGCAAGCAACAGGATGCCACAGTGCTGTTTTAAAGATTAAATGAGTGAAAACATGTAACACACTTCTAGCAGGGCCAGCGCTGAACAAATGTAAGTTATTGAGAGACTGGAGACAACCAAAATGCCCAGTAACAGGAAAATGGCTAAGTGAGTGTTCTATGTACATGACAGAACACCAGGGAGATCTTAAAAGAAACAAAGTAACACTACATCAGTGCTTCTTCACTGGAGGCAATTTTGCACCCAGGGGACACCTGCAATGTCTGGGGATATTTGTGGTTGTCATAGATGGGATGGTGGTGGTAGTGCTCCTGGCCTCTAGTGGTAAAGGCCAGGATGCTGTTCAACACCTCACACAGCATAAGACAGCACCCCAAAGCAAAGAACAATCTGGCCCAAACACCAACTGTGCCAAGGTGGAGAAATCTGCTGCACAGGTATTGTGTAAAATGATCTCCATGATGTGATGTAATGACAAAAAGGAAGAAATAAACCACTTAGAAAAAAACAAACTATGGAAAACTAATATATATGTTTGAAAAGGCAGACAAATTCTGGAAAAAGAATCGTGACACTGGCAGGAGTGACTGTCTCTGAAGAAGGGCACTAAGTAACTCGGCAGGGGAAAGAAACGCCTTTTTCTCCCCCATCTACACTTCGGCATTCTGTTTCACGCACACAGAACTGCTTCTTCAAAACAACACAACCGAAATCTTGTAGTTCCCACACTGCTTCAGGGGATTACTGTATACCCAGCCTGTCTTCTGAAACTGAAAGACAGTGTGGAAAAGGGTCCTGCAATTTAAATTTAATACAAAGCTAACTTTTGTTTTACACGTATTCGTTTTTGTGAGAGACAAAGTATATGTGGGGGAGGGGCAGAGAGAAGGAGACACAGAATCTGAAGCAGGCTCCAGGCTCTGAGCTGTCAGAACAGAGCCCGATGCGGAGCTTGAAACCCAGTAACCATGAGACCATGACCTGAGTTGGACTCTCAACTGACTGAGTAACCGAGGCGCCCCAATACAACGCTAACTTCTTGATCCTAAAGTGAGGATGCCAAAACCCAGGAAGGGAACAAGTTTCAAAGACTTACTGGGCAGTGGCCATGCCTCTCCTCAGGAGCAGACCACTAGGCTCCTTCCTCTCAGCCCCAACAGCTCTGTGACCCTGAGGGGCTGTGCGGAGCACTGAACTGGGGGCAGGTCCTAAAGTACCTGAGAACCAAGCATTTAATGAGTAATCTCACTGCTTTCTTTCAAAGTCTGCTTTTGCTGTACCATCTATTAAGAATTGAAGATCGCCCCTACTCTGAACCCTGCCAGTCCCAGAGGCCAGGATAACAAGATACTTTCCTTAAAGACCCAAGTTCAACTGTAACAGAAAATATGGACTTTGCATATGAATGCGAGCCCTGCCATTTCTCCGCTTTGCACAGGAAGAGATTTCCTCACTTGTAGATGGGGCTAGGAACGTCCCTAATACAGAAAAGCACAGCTGTGAAGACCACCTTGGATAAAATACTGAAAGCACCTGTCACTCATACCCTCCTCTTCCTGTATCAAATTAATTTACCTTATTATTCAAGTAAGCTCTCAGAGCTACATCTCTCAACCTTGTTTGCACATGAAAATGTCTCGGAAGCTTTTTAATAAATATTGATGGCTGTGCCCAACAGCAGACCAATTAAATCAGGAACTCTGGGAACCAGGTCTGGGTACTTCTTTTAAAAGCTTTTCAAGGTGGGAAACCCACACCTCAATACCCCAATCAAAAGCTACCACCAAGTCACTGACGTTGGCCATTGCTGGCTGTGGAATTGAACGAGATGCCCATGGGAAGCCTGGGTGTTGATCCTGTGCTCAGCCCATAATCCCACCACCCTGCTTGACTTCTCAAGATGCTTACCACCGATTATAAATTGAATTGCCTTCCTACTAAATGCCAATCCCAGATGGAGAGTAACCTCTGTCCTGTCAGTTAACTAGCACAGCGCCTGACCCATGGCAGGCCACTAGACCCCAGAATGAGTGGAGCCCGCAGACCAGACATTTTCTCTTCTCACTGAGAGAACACCGTCCTCATCACCTCTTTCCTCCAGCCCCCTCGCTCTCTGCCCTGGCTTCACACCTGGAGAAAGTCCGGGGCCTGCCTTCCCCACCGCTCTATACACCAGCGACGCTCAAGTAAGGTGATTCTGCCCTCCAGGGGACACCTGGCAAGTATGGAAACACTTTTGCTTTCTGCTTTCACAAGCAAAGTGGGGAAAGGGGGATATGCTACTGTCCTCTAATGCTACGCATCCTACAATCGGCAGAGTAGGGCTCTCCCCTCCCCCACAACAAAAAATTACCTGGCCCAAAGTATCCACAATGCAAAGAACGAAAATCCCAGGTCTAGACACGGAAAACTCGCCAGACCCCTCCCTGTGTTACCAGGAAATCCTTGCCCTTCAGGCTGTCACTTCCGGACCCAGGTTACTCACCCCACAGGCTCCCTAGGGACATCTCCATCCCGGAAGACCCTGTACTGCTCTCCCCTCACACACCCTGCTCCTGCCCTCCCAAGCCCCTGACTAGGAAACTCCGAACCTAAGCTCCAACCTCGACTTCAGGGTTCTTTTCTATGTTGGCCTCAGACCTTCACTCGGAGGCTCAACTTCTGTTTTTCCTCCCTTGGATTTTCCTCCAGGAGTGAGATCGCTGCCTACTCACAACTAGCCGGTTACCCTCCATGCGCTAACCCGGGTCAGGCACCCCAAACCCGCCGGTATGAACCATCCCTGTTTTGCAAGTGGAACTGAGGGGCAGCGGAGTGACCTGTCCCGGCCACACGGCCGGCGAGCGACGGAACCCGGAGTCCCAGAGCTGCTGAGAGGAGACCCAGCCCCCGAAGGCGGCGCCGCTCGCCTGGGGGAGGAGGACGCGCAGCGCGGCCCGCCGCACCCCTACCTGTGCGCCGCCGCGGCGTCTCCCCGGCGTGACCGCGCGCACTGCTCCCAGCGCGGGGGCCCCCTGCACACGCACTCCCACCCGCCCACGGCGCACGCCCCGTCGGTCTGGGGCGCACACGAACGCGCCGCACCAGCACGAGGCCACCAACCCGCCGGTCCAAGCCTCGCTCCCAGCCTCACAAACGCCGCGCGCCCACCTGCCGACGGCCTCACACACACACACACACACACACACACACACACGTGTCCGCCGTGTCACCTCACAGCGCAGAACGCCGGCCACCACACGTCCCACTCAGTGTTCCCCTCAGCGCTGCCACCGGCGCGCGCCGCCCCGGACCCCCAGCCTCGCCCCACCTCAGGACCCCGCGCCCCCGCAGGACCCGCGCAGCCCCGGGCCCGCGACCCCGCGCCACCTCAGGACACGCGCAGCCCAGTCACGAATCCACACTGCGTCACGACCCCCCGCAGCCTCGCGCCGCCTCGCGACCGCAGGCAGACACACGCCCCCATTCACCTCAGTTCTCCCAGCTCGCGTCCCGCCGGGACCCACCGGGGACAGCTGCGCAGCACCCCCCGCCCCCAGAGGCCCCGCGCCTGCGCACCCCCCTAGGAGACCCCGGGCGCAACCGCCCCTTCACACGCGCAACAAGTAGGCGGGCCGCCGCCCCGCCCCCGGACTACCCCGAGCGCGCCGGGCTCCGCCCCCAAACAAAGCCATGCGGCGTGCACGCGCTCTCTCCGGGGAGGGGACCTCCCCACAAGCTAGGCCTGAGACCCGCCCCCTCACACGCATCAGACACCCCTTAACCGGGGCGCGCGCCAGGCCGCGCCCCGCCCCCGCATAACCCACGCCCAGAGCGTACCTGGCGCTCCTGGGGACACGCTCCTCCTGTTACGTCATGTGGATACACTCAGGTGCGTGGGACTTTCCGCGACGCATGGAACCAAACCCTCCGCAGTAGGCCGCCCTCATCGGCTAGCACCCCCGCAGGTTCCCTCCCCTTTGCACTCCAGAGCTCAGCGATACCGGGGGCTGGACGCCCCCGCGACCGCGCGTGCGCACTGCGAATTCAACCCTCGACTCCCAGGAGCCTCCGGGGCGCGGGGCGGCCATGCCGCAACGTGGGGCTGAGGGCTCCGAGTGTGCGCGGGCCAAGATCTGTGCTGCCCGGAGTCAAAATGACCCGGGAAGAGGGCCGAGGGAGGGTCCTCAGGCCAGAGTGGAATCTTGTTTGCGCCTACGTAGAATTAATGTCCCCGGAGCCGCTTTGCGCTGGCGCCTCTCTGGCGGGCAGCCTACATTTCCCGGGAGCCCCTGCGGCGCGTGGGGACGCGGCGGAGCGCGGTACGAGCTCGCGCGCTGCGGCGGCACCTGAGGTGACCACCGCGTCCTCCTGATTTTCATGGAGGTGTGCGGTGTGGACCCCCCCCTGCAGCCTGGGCGTGTGGGTCCCGGGTTGTGATGGTACGTCTGAGTGCGTGAGGCCCAGCTTGTGCCATTGTATCTTGTGAGGCCCTGTGTTTGTGATTGTCTTGCGCGAATGAAGGGGAAACACCGGTGTTGGGTGCGTATGCTCGTGCCCGCACGTGTGTCGTCTCTGGATGCTTTGGCGCCACGGCAGAGATGAGCCCACAGAACCTAAATTACCGTGACTCTGGATCCGTGTGTGTGTGCGTAGGTACCTACAGAAAACGAATGTGTGTGCACAGAAACTACCGTTTGTGCAAGTGTGTGTGTGTGCGTGACACCACTGTGTCTATATTTATGGAGATTGTTTCTGCGTTTTTATAGGCGTGTGTGTACAATCCTGATTGCAAGCGCAGTGTGAGGATTTTCCCCGCCGTCATACAATTCTCGGGCCCCACAGGCCTGTCCTACAATCCAGCCCAATTCTGGCACTAGCTCGCTGGCGACGGCTGTCCCCAGGACGGTGCCCACCCCGCACACCAGTTCCAAGTCTGTAGGCCAGAGTCTCCAGGGACCTTCGTCCTACAGTTTAACCTGGCAGGGGCGGCTCACAGACCTTGGAGAGGCATTTTCCTTACCAGTCAGCGCGATGAAAGGACGTAACCCAGGAACGGCCGACGGAAGAGATGCACAGGGCGGGGGTCTGGGAAGCGCCGGGGGGCTTCACTCTCCCAGCACCTCCACGCGTTCGCCGACCCGGAAGCTCTCTGAACCGCCTCCTTTTTCCGAAGAGGCTTCATTGAATAGGCATAATGGGGAAACCGAAGGCCATTAGTGATTGAACTCAATTTCCAGCCCCCCTCCTCTCCACAGAGGTCAGGGGGTGGGATTAAAACTTCTAACCCTCTTATCTCTAGCTTGGTTCCCCTGGCAACCAAACCCACCTTGGAGTTTCCCTTGAATTCCTGTTCATTATCATAACAAAAGATAGCCCTCCCTCTCCACACTAGTGAAATTCCTACGGTTTGGGGAGCTCAATGCCTGGAAGGGCAAAGAACAAACAAAATACAACCTCGCACTACCCGTGTGGGGGAAGCCCAGGGTTTGTGGTGGTGCCGAGTAGGACTAGGAATTAAGAGCAAATGTATAAGTGACCCAGCGATAGCACTGCTGGGGATCTACCCAGGGGATACAGAAAGGCTGATGCATCGGGGCACATGTACCCCAAAGTTCATAGCGGCACTTTCAACAATAGCCAAATCATGGAAAGAGCCTAAATGTCCATCAACTGATGAATGGATCAAGAAGATGTGGTTTATATATACAATGGAGTACAATGAGAAAGAATGAAATCTGGCCGTTTGTGGCACCGTGGATGGAACTCAAGGGTGTTATGCTAAGTGAAATAAGTCAGGCAGAGAGTATGTTTTCATTCATAAGTGGAATAGGAGAAACTTAGCAGAGGACCATGGGGAAGGGGGAGAGGGGAAAATAGTTGGGGAGAGGGAGGGAGGCAAACCATGAGAGACTCTTGAATCCTGAGAACAAACAGGGTTGAAGGGGGTGGGGGAGAGGGGAAAATGGGTGATGGGCATGGAGGAGGGCACTTGTTGGGATGAGCACTGGATGTTATGAGGAAACCAACTTGACAATAAACTATAAAATAAAAAAGAGAGTAAATGTATAAGGAGCCAGTTTTTGGACTCCCAGTTGTGTGACAAGGTGGTGGTAATCATCAAAACAGCAGCTAACGGGTATTAGGACTTTGACTACCACCCCTGCTCGCAGCTAGCACATTGCTGCGTCTGGTCCAAGGTGTCATTTCCACGTAAACTTTTATTTCATCCTTGTAACCCTACTCAGAGTTGTTTCTACTGAGCTCTCTGTTCTCCGGGTGCATAAATAGAGGCACAGGAAGGTTAGGTTAACTCACCCAAGGTCACACAGCTAGTAACGATCAAAGCAGATTTTTGAACTTGGCTGGGTTTTGCTGACTCCAAAACTCTTGCTGTTTCCACCCAGAGTTTTTTCCCTGGAACAAGCTGCTTCTTGAACTGGGAGATTTTTCTAAGTGCCTGGTGGTGCTGGTGGTACCTGTACTTGTAAGGACACAGGTCTGAATCAAACTGACTCTGACCTTGCAGGCCTAAGTGTCAGCTTCTCTGA
Source organism: Mungos mungo (assembly GCA_004023785.1). Lineage (NCBI taxonomy): Eukaryota > Metazoa > Chordata > Mammalia > Carnivora > Herpestidae > Mungos > Mungos mungo. The sequence goes on along the minus strand of PISW01007963.1, from coordinate 20,277 downwards.
CAACCCTTGGAACGCCTAATCAGGAAAGACCTGCTAACACCTTTAACATTTCTAAGGGAGAGCCTACTAGTCACGCCCTACCTGAGGGTCCTGGGCCCACTCTGTGATTGGTCAATACTCTAGGTGTTGTGATTGGCTCCCACCAAAAGTATCAATGAGTGGTTAAACCTGCTGTCAATATATCTGTGTCACCGTTTCCTGTAACTCCCCCCTCCCAGACTCATCAAAGCCCCTACCCCGCCGTGCTCGGGGCTCGCTCCACGTGCATCCAGTGTGTTGTTGGCCGGGCCTAAATCCATAATAAAGCCCTTTGCTTTTGCATGTGTGATTAGGTCTCACTGGTGGTCTCTGGTTTTGGGGGGCAATATTAAAATCTGGGTACAACATGCTGGCACCCGGAAACTAGCACCTGCTGTCTGGGAAGGTGCTTTCCCTGTGGAATTCACCGAGGGGTGGGCATCACAGGCCCAGGAGTTGCTAAGAGAATTCAGGAATGAATGCATGGATAAATGAATACTGCTAGTTTAGGCACACAGCACTGAGGCTCGAAGGTCTTATAATGACAAGTGAAATTTTGTGAGCCAGGTTCAAACCAGAAATCTCTGATAGTAAGTCAGAATGGTATTCTGGAGCTTGATAAGCCATTTTTGTCTATTTCATTTATTATTTATCCAATATTTATTTTCTATTATATACCAAGTATGTTGCCAACTTGATATAAAATGATAGAATCATAACAAAATAGAGGTGGTCTCCAAAGTCATGGAGATCACAGTCAAATAAATGACCCTTACAGTAAGTAGGCAAATAGAAGCAGAGTACAACATTCCTATAACACACTGCGGTTTAAGAATATTCTGATAATTTACCCATTATGTCACCACATAAGGTAGTTTGAGAGAATTTCTTGCAATTTAGATAATGTGGGGTTTTGTTTGTTTTTTAGGAGAAAGAGAGAGGGAGAGAGAAAGAATATCTCAAGCAGGCTCTCCACTGGGAGCCCGACACGGGGCTCAATCCCATGACCCTGACACTATGACCTGAGCCGAAATCAAGAATCGGATCCTCAGCTGACTAAGCCACCCAGGCGTCCCTATAATTTTTATGTTCATACTTAACTTTGTTTTGAAATTGTACAAATCTCATAATTTTCATTTACATTTTCATTTTCACCCTAGAGTTGTATAATGGAAATGTTTTACAATTTCCAGTTGTAAACATCCTTTATTTATGTTTTCATGTTCTCCTTTAAATCTCTTCATTTCTTGCATTGTGAGCATAAATGACACTTGTAATTTCAATTTTTGAACATATTGATGCATTCTTTGTAACCTCACTGAATATATGGTCATTTAAAAAAGATTCTGTTCCTCACCCTGAATAGGAAAAGTTTGAAGAAATAAAGGCTGAAATAGGCTGCTCCGAAGGTCGCCATAAGGAGGCTATTAGTCCTTGGTCAGGATCCAGGGAATCAGAAATCATGGCTGCCCAGCCAGGTTCCACCTTTTGGCCTGCACAAACACCCTTCGATATAAACTTGCTCAGGAAAGCAGAACTGAGAAGAAACAGGCCAAAGTGTTAACAGCGGCCGTCTATATAGAATATCAATTATTCTCAGGGCGCCCGGGGGGCTCAGTCGGTTAAGCACCCAACTCTTGATTTGGACTCAGCTCAGGATCTTGCAGTTTGTGAGAGTGAACTCCAGTGCTGAGCCTTTGGGATTCTCCCTCCCTCTCTCTCTGACTCTGCCCTACCCCAAAATAAACAAATAAGCTTTTATGAAACTCAATTATTTTCAATATTTACCTTGATAGCTTATACTACCCCCACTTTTTTTTCTAAAATAACCAATTATCCAGATGCCTGGTTGGCTCAGTGAGTTAAGCATCCAACTCTTGATTTCAGGTCAGGTCATGATCTTACAGTTTGTGAGTTCGAGCCCCACATCCGGCTCTGCACTGATAGCACAGAACCTTCTTGGGACTCTGTCTCCCTCTCTCTCCACTCCTCCCCTGCTCGCTCGTGCTCTCTCTCTCTCAAAAATAAATAAGTATTTAAATAAAGTAAGAAGTTATCACTCTTCGCAATGGTAAAGCCAGACCACATTATTAAGGCTAAGTAATGGGAAGTCACACTTACCCATTTACCACAATTCTGATAATAAATAAATTACCACCCAAAAAACTACTGGAACTGATCCATGGATTCAGCAAAGTCACAGGATATAAAATGCAACAAAAATCGGTTGCATTTCTATACACCAATAATGAAGCAACAGAAAGAGAAATCAAAGAATTGATCCCATTTACAAATGCGCTAAAAACCATAAAATACCTAGGAATAAACTTAACCAAAGAGGTGAAAAATCTATACACCGAAAACTATAGAAAACTTATGAAAGAAATTGAAGAAGACACACACACAAAAAATGGAAAAACATTCCATGCTCATGGATTGGTAGGACAAATATTGTCAAAATGTTGATACTAACCCAAAGCAATCTACATATTCAATGCAATCCCTATCAAAATAACATCAGCATTCTTCACAGAGCTAGGACAAACAATCCTAAAATTTGGATGGAACCAGAAAAGACCTGAAGAGACAAAACAATCCCGAAAAGGAAAACAAAAGCTGGAGCATCACAATTCCAGACTTCAAACTGCATTACAAAGCTGTCATCATCAAGACAGTATGGTACTGGCACAAAAACAGACATATAGATCAATGGAACCGAATAGAAAACCCAGAAATGGACCCATAAACATATGGCCAACTAATGTTTGACAAAGCAGGAAAGAATATCCAACAGAAAAAACACAGTCTTTTCAGCAAGTAGTGCTGAGAAAACTGGACAGCAAAATGTAGAAAAATGAACCTGGACTACTTTCTTACACCATACACAAAAACAAACTCAAAATAGATGAAAGACCTAAACATAAGAAAAGAAGGCATCAAAATCCTAGAGGAGAAAACAAGCAACAACGTCTTTGACTTCGGCCATAGCAATTTCTAACTTGACACGTCTCCAGAGGCAACAAAACAAAACCAAAAATGAACTAGTGGGATCTCATCAAGATAAAAAGCTTCTGCACAGTGGAGGAAACAATCCCCAAAACTAAAGACAATTGACAGAATGGAAGATGTTTGCAAATGACATATCAGATAAAGGATTAGTATCCAAAATCTATAAAGAATTTATAAACTCAACACCCAAAAAACAAATAATCTAGTGAAGAAATGGACAAAAAACATGAATAGACACATAGAAGACATCCAGATGACTAACAGACACATGAAAAAATGCTCAACATCACTCATCACCAGGGAAATACAAATAAAAATCACAATGAGACACCACCTCACACCTGTCACAATGGCTAAAATTAACAACTCAGGCAACAACAGATATTGGCAAGGATGTAGAGAAAGAGGAATCCTTTTGCACTGTTGGTGGGAATGCAAACTGGTGCAGCTGCTCTGGAAAACGGTGTGGAGGTTCCTCAGAGAGTTAATATTAGAAGAACCCTACAACCTAGCAATTGCACTACTTGATAGTTATCCAAAGGCCACAGGAGTGCTAAAGGGGCACATGACCCCAATGTTTATAGCAGCACTACTGGCAAGAGCCAAAGTGTGGAAAGAGCCCAAGTGTCCACTGACTAATGAATGGATAAAGATGTGGTGTATGCATTCAATGGAATATTACACAGCGATCAAAAAGAAGGAAATCCTGCCATTTGCAACCTCATGGATGGAACTAGAGTGTATTATGCTAAGCGAAATAAATCAGTCAGAGAAAGACAAATATCATATGATTTCACTCATATATGAATGTAAGATACAAAACAAATGAATGTGAAGGAAGGGAAGCAAAAATAATATAAAACCAGAGAGGGAGACAAACTATAAGAAACTCTTAAATACAGAGAACTGAGTTGCTAGCAGGGTACTGGGTGAAGGGAAGGGCTAAAAGGGGGAGGGGCACTAAGCAGTGCACTTGTTGGGATGAGCACTGGGTGTCATATATAAGTGATGAATCACTAATTTCTCTTCCCAAAATCATTATTAGAGGATATGTTAACTTTGGATGAATGGATGACCCCATCAGACATATCCTGTTTGTTGCAGAGAAATTGTAACCTGATTACATAAAAGACCCCTCAAAATCAATAAAAATTAAACAAACGACTTCTGTGAAAAAAAAATGGTAATCAAATACAGACAGGCAATTTACAGAAGCAACACCGGAATCATCAATGATTAATAAAAAGCTTCTAAGTTTCATTAGTAATCAAAAATAAATTTTAACCACAATGGAATAGTTTATTACTCCTCATGACAATGCCAAAAACTACAAGTCTGTAATCACTGTTAACCAGGATGTAGACGCGCACACACACACACACACACACACACGCACACGCACGCACACACACACACAAAGGACTGGATAAACTTGGCACCTGTTAAGGAATATTTTCAGGATGAATTCTAAAGTAAAATTAGGAAGGTACAAATGAGTGTCAACTGGGGTGCCTGGCTGCCTTGGCGAAGCATGCCACTCGATCTTGGGTCACTAGAGCCCCCTGTAGGGTGGAGGGATCACTTAAAAAAACTGTTTAAAAAATTATGATTTTTGAACCATGTGGACACTGTACATGTTCAAACATAAAATACAATTTTTAAAGGAGCCAAAACACATTCTTAAAATAGAAGCCCCATGGGGCGCCTGTGTAGCTCAGTTGGTTAAGCGGCCGACTTCGGCTCGGGTCATGATCTCCCGGTTCGGGAGTTTGAGTCCAGCATTGGGCTCGGTGCTGACAGCTCAGAGCCTGGAGCCTGCTTCAGATTCAACATCTCCTTCTCTCTCTGCCCCTCCCCTGCCCATGCTTTGTCTCTCTGTCTGCAAAAATAAATAAACATTAAAAAAATTATTTTAATAGAAGCCCCTGTGCCTTTTCCCTGTGTTTGCTGTAATGAATCAGCCATGGGTGGATCCTACGCGAAGTCCTGTGCATCTTCCTAGAGAATCACCGAATCTGGGGTTGGTATTGGGTCCCCAAACAATCACATCTGGCCCTTTCTGCTTCCCCAGTTCCCCCTCATCCTGCCAGGTCAGCCCCACATCCCTTATGCCCCCCAGGTGGGGTTAGCCACAGTGCACCCTGTTCTTGCCACCTGTATCCAGCCTGCCATACGTCAATGTATATTTTCAGACTCATGTAGATTCCATAAATACTTCTTAAATTCTTCATCATAATTTCTTACCTTGAAACAATTAGAACAAGTTCTGTGATTTCTGCCCAAATAACTTTTATGGGCTTCAGTTTCTTCATCCATCAAATTAGGTCTAGTTTCAACTATGGTCTATTTAAAGTAAATTATCTAAAATTGTTGTATGATTATATGTCAATTGTAAGGGTCTATATTAGAGGTAGAAAATTCAAATATTTAGAGGCATTAGACACACAGGATCAATGTATGAAGGATGTTAAGTAAGGCTTATGGTGAATGCACAATAAAAGACCATCTAAAGCTATGTGACCTTGGGGTCCGGGGACACTCAACCTCTCTGTGCCTGTCTCCTCCTGTGCAAAATGTGGATGACAACAGAATTCACCTGAAAGACATGATATAGAAACTCGATGAAGTCATTTACATACTGCATTTAGCAAAATCTCCAGCATGTGCTCAAAGCAAAACAAAGGTTCCTATTATAAACTATTGATTTTTTTTAGGGGCACCTGGGTGGCTCAGTTGGTTAGGCATCTGACTTAGCTCAGGTCATAATCTCAGGGTTCGTGAGTTCAAGCCCCACGTCAGGCTCTATGCTGACAGCTCAGAGCCTGGAGCCTCTTCAGATTCTGTGTCTCCCTTTCTGCTCCTCCCCAGCTTCCACTCTGTCTCTTGCTCTCTCTCAAAAATAAACCAACATTAAAAAAAAATTCTTAATCACTGATTTTTAAAAGTTGAGCTAATAATTGGTACCCGTTAAGTTGCAAGGGAAATTATACGACAATAACGCACGGGGCACATAATAGGCCATGACTAACAAACCCCTGTGAGGTAAGGTCCCCGGCGAGACAGACCAATAATATGTATTTAAAGAGATTTCCTTTTTTAAATATAATTTATTGTCAAATTCGCAAACATGCAGTGTGTACAGTGTGCTCTTAGTTTGGGGGGTAGATTCCCATGATTCATGCTTATATACAACACCCAGTGCTTCCTTTGACCAATTGGCTCATGTGTTTATGGGGTCGGAGAAAATCCACAGCCTGCCGTCTCCTCGCTGGAGACCCAAGAAAGCCAGTGTTGCAAATCCCAGACCAAAGGGTCAGTCTGAGACAGAATTTCCCTTCCTCAGCGTTTTTTGGTCTATTCAGGCCCATGGTGGATTGGGAAATGGCCACCACAAAGGGGAGGGTTTTCGGCTTTACTCGGTCTAATGATTCAAATGCCAATGTCTTCTGCACACACTCGCACAGACTCACTCAGAAATCTTTTTTTTTTTTTCAGAGATTTTATTTTTAAGTAATCTCCACCCAAGTGGGGCTCGAACTCATAACCCCGAGCTCAAGAGTCACATGCCCCAGCAACTGAGCCTGCCAGGGCTAAATGCCAGGTCCTCCTCAGAAATCATCTTTAACCAAATATCTGTCTGAGCAGCCCATGATCCAGTCAAGTTGACACATAAAATTCACCACCACAATCACCAAAAATGGGGGAGAGGGTAAGATTTATTTTAAAAATCATCCAGGACCATAGGACCAGAAGTCACAAAAGGATGGGTCATGGGCTCTAGCCAGCCTCCACATGTGTTTGGTCAACATCGTGTTTGCAAAACAATTTCTATTAGTGCCCGTCTCTAAAAATAGAGATGCTTCCCACAGAAATTTGCATTTCTTGGGGTGAAAAAAATCACAGTTTAGGGAATTCTGGGTAGGTCTGCATCCCCACATGGCAGCACTCCGCTGGCGATCCGAGATGGACTGTCCTCAACGGTCCCCACGGCTCCTTACGTCTCACACCCCGGTAGCACCCCTCACAGGCAGCCGCGTTTAAGAACCCCCGAGTGCAAGCAACACCCCTCGGCCGGGCCGAGCACTTGCGGGATGCGGCCACGAGGTGGCACCATGGCTGTGCGCGGCTCAACCACCAGATGGCGCGCGAGTATTCCCAGATAGCTGTGCCAGACAGCTTTCAGAAAAGCAACTCCCATCTGCTGATGTCCTACTGTGTGCTGGAAGCATCAGGTGTGACTTCCTTAAGTCCTCACAAGTGCACATAGGGAGCTGTGCCTCCTACATGGCAGTGGGGGGAAATGAGGCTCAGAGAGAGGCCCCATTTATAAGACCAGGCAAAGCATCCCTCTGAGTGGCCAGAAGGGTTCAAGGACATACTATGTGTCAAGTGTTCAGCAGAACTTCTGCTGCACAGTGTGTGCCCGGCAAATGGCACTTAGTTGCCTTTATTGTCACAGTTGCTTGGTTATTATTATCAGACGCATGTGACCATCAGTTTTGCTGGATGCTCCCATCAGTGAAGGCACCCCGACATTGAGCTGGTCCATGGCCACCCTGAGTCAAGGCCACGCTTCTTAGCCTCCCTTACAGCTGGCTTTGATGGAACACGGGCAGAGTGAAGTATTGGTATTCTTGCGGTAAAATGCCCTGTGGCTCCCAATCCGGACCGAGCCCCTGAGGAACTTTCTTCCCCCCAGCTGGATGGAGGTGTCATGGACACGTAACACTGTGTGAGTTAAGGTGCACGGTGTGCTGATCTGATACACTTATACTGCCAAATGATTAACCTCACTGTGAGCTAACACCCCATCCAGTCACACAAACACCATTTCTTTAAAACTCAGGAGCAGCACCACCTGGAGCCAAATAAAGCCGCGTCTCTGGGAGGCGAGAATCCTACACTGAACCACCAGTGCTGTCGTTCAAGCCCAGTCTCGGGGATGGAGCCCGTCGGCTGCCTCCTAAACGCATGAGGCAAAGGAAATGTTAGCAGGGTGCTGTGCAGACCCTGGGTTACTCTGTCGTCGTCTTGTTAGAATCCAAAGAAAGAAGGAGCCTTTTCTCGGGGGAATGGGGTCCCAGGAATCGAGAATGGGGTTACATGTTCCAATGGACACCAACTGCAACGCCTTCTGGTTTTGCCCCGCCTGCCACCACAGGCACTTCTCTGACACCAGAGGGGGGCGGGTCCTACGATTCAACTCAATTCTGACACCTTACCAGACATAGCATCACGTCCCACAGGTGAAGGGCTCCGTCCTACCGGACTGGCCCCCCTGTGCTTCTGCCCAACCGACTGTCAATCAGAGGTTCCCATGACCCCCTCCTCAGGTTCAATTAGTTTGCTAGAGCGGTTCACAGAATTCAGAGAAACATTTTACTCACTACATTACTGGTTTAGATAAAAGCACAGAACTCGAGAATAGCCAGATGTAAGGGACGCTCGGGACCAGGCACGGAGACAGGGTGTGTGGGGCTCTCCCACGCCCGCATGCTCACCGACCTGGAAGCTCTCAGAACTCCGTACTTTTGGGGTTTATGCCGGCTCCATTATACAGGCAGGATGGACTAAATCACGGGCCTTGGTGTTTGATTCAACCACTAGCTCCTCTCCCTGCTCCACAGGTCACGGGGGGGGCCGGGGGGGGCGGGGACTGGCAGTTCCCACCCTCCAGGACTTGGTCAGCTCCCTCGGCCCATCCCTAAGTGCTTTCCAAATGTCACCTCATGAACATGCTCAAGGCACCTCTATCACTCCGCTCCAAGGAAATTCCAAGGATTGAGGACTTCTGTGCCAGAAACGGGGATGAAGACCAAATAACTATTTGTTATTACAAATCACACATGTATACCACTATGTGATCACTATAAATTAGAGGGAGAAAACAGCAGGGCTAATAGGGGAGATTCTGACAGCCAGCAGAGGAGCGGCCTACACACCTGTTTTGTGGTCTTGCCCAAGTGGGCAGCCCGCTCTGCGCTGGATTTTCTTGTTGGTGAAACGGGGATCGTCGAGAGTAAACCACATTCGTGGGGTTACAGCGCGGGTTGGGTACTGTAAGTGCTTTACCCGCTTATGCACAGAGTGAATACTCGGGAGGAGGCAGCTCTTATTAGCAACATGAATTCTATTAAACAGATAACATGTATCACCTTGGTAGGCAATTAGGCCCCAGCCCCTTCACATTTGCCATCGGAAGAAAAACAAGTGAAACAACCACCACGGATTATTGGACTCTTGTGGCGGGTCCCGCTTTGGAGAGCTGCAGTGGGGGCGCCTGGGTGGCTCAGTCGGTTAAGCTTGGCGCCTGGCTTCAGCTCAGGCCATGATCTCACGGTTCGTGGGTTTGAGCCCCATGATGGGCTCTGTGCTGACAGCTCAGAGCCTGGAGCCTGCTTCAGATTCTGTGTCTCCCTCTCTCTCCGCCCCTCCCCCTCCCCACTCCCACTCTGTGCGTCTCTCTTTCTCAAGAATAAAGATTTTTAAAAAAACTAATAAGCAATGAAGGCATATCTGATACTAAGAAAAAAATACTCGATACAAAGGGAGGGTAAGGTAGGTGAGGAGGGCACACCAGATCTTCTGATTGCAATTGAACGTGACCTCCAAGTCAACTGAGCACCCCCTGGTTATTTTACAGAAGGCGCAGTGGCGGACAGGACAGCTTGCCTAAGCAAAGTTAGGGCCAGTGCTTGGACCAGAAGCGAGAATTAGAAGTGCGCCCCCATAATTTTCCACTTGAGGAAGTCACAGCTCCCCACGGATGAGAACTGACGAGGGTTACGCAGCAGTGACGTGACAGGGGCGGATTTCTGGAATTCCAGGGTCCTACCACCGAACCCTGGAGCTTCCCTCAGGGAGGACAGTCATTGGCTGTGGGCTGAGAAGCAAGATTAATGCTCACAAAACCCACTACGTCCATTTCTCAGATCAACACACCGAGACTCCAGAGTAGGGGAGGGACTCGCCCAAATCCCCAAATAAAAGATGAGGATGGGGGCGCCAGGGTGGCTCAGTCGGTTGAGCGTCCGGCTTCGGCTCAGGTCATGATCTCAGTTTGTGGGTTCGAGCCCCACGTCGGGCTCTGTGCTGACAGCTCGGAGCCTGGAGCCTGCTTCAGATTGTGTCTCCCTCTCTCTCTGCCCCTCCCATGTTCACGCTGTCTCTCTCTGTCTCTCAAAAAAAAAAAAAAAGATAACGATGATTGGGCACCTGGGTGGTTCAGTCGGTTGGGAAGCTGACTCGGGCTCAGGTCATGATCTCACAGTCCGTGGGTTCGAGCCCCATGTCGGGCGCTGTGCTGACAGCTCGGAGCCTGGAGCCTCCTTCGATTTCTGTATCTCCCTCTCTTCTCTGCCCCTCCCCTGCTCACGTTCTGTCTTGGCCTCTCAAAAATAAATAAACGTTAAAAAAAATTTTTTTAAAGATGACGACGATGACAATCAGACACTGACACTTGAGAGGTGACGGTATGTGGGGCGCTGCCCTAAGATTCCATTAGAGAGTCAAATTCTACCATCTGGTAAGAGGCAGAGGAGCTCCAAAGAACAACTCACAAAAGGGGAAACTGAGGCCCACAGAGGAGGAAAGGGTCCCAACCCAAACTTCCTGTCGCGGGGGTGGCGGTAGGGAGTGAGTACAAGGTGGGCGACTCAGAATCCACGCCACCGTCAAACCTGCCGTCTCCCCATCGAGGGGGAGCTATGACGTCACAGGCGGGTGAGTGGGGGTTGTTACCAGGGGCTCGGGCTTTCCATTCGGAAACCTGAGGGGGGACCCGGGGTCGCACTTACCTCCGGAGGCACTTCCTCGAAACTCGCAATTCTGGACTCGGGACCGAGGTCCGGAGCGCCCCCTCTGCGCAGACTCAGCGCCCCCCGCCAGCGCGACCTGCGACACTGCCCAGGGACCCGACGCCCGCGGACCCCCGGGCACCGCGGACCGCGAACGCGCGCGGCCAACCCACCGCGCATGTGCGCCCTGACCTGTCGTTCAAGGCCGGCGTGGCGTCTCAGCCAATAGCAGCCCTCCGTCCAGCCTGGCCCCGCCTCACTCGTCAAGCTTCCGGCTTCTGGCTGTCTCCAGGGCAACCGTCGGACAGCCGGCCCGGGAAAGCGGGCCCAGGAACTTGCGGGTGTCGCAGACTGAAAGGGGCAGAGCAACGGGAGGCGCCGGGGAGGGAAACGGTCTCCGACGCAGGGGTCCCGCTCCTCTCCCTGACTCCGCTTGCCAGGTCATGACACAGTGGCCACCCCAGAACCAGAGGTCAGGGTGTCAACTTGGAAAAGAGCGAGCAGGAGAGGAGGACAGCGTTAATGCCTCCCCAAGTCCACGCTAGTATTCCTTCATTAAACAATCCTAAAGTTGTTTTTAACGTTTTACAGTGTACTATAGACTCACACACTATTGTGAAGGTAGTACAGAGGGGTCCTGTGTAGCCACCACCCATCCCCATGGTGGCATCTTACGTGACGTCGTACTTTATCAAAACCCGTAACTTGACTTCGCACAGTATCAGTAACTGGACCGTAGAACATACTCAGGTTTCACCAGGGTGGGTTTTGTGTGTGTGTGTGTGTGTGTGTGTGTGTGTGTGTACTCTTTTTGGTTTTAATTGTATTTTATGAAATATTCATCTACCTCACGGTCATAGGGAAGCTATCTTAAAATAAGGACATCATTACCGTGAAAGTCGGGAGAGCTAAGGTGTCGGAGAGCCGCGCAGTGACCCAAACAGGTGGACGCCAGTGAGTCACCGCCTCTCCATCTCAGGGGAGGGTAGAAGCGGGACTTGAGACCGATGCTGGAGATGGAGGGAAAGCACCACTGCTTTATTTGTCCACTTCACCCCCGTAAATCGGGATGGGCCCCACCTAAACAATCTGTTGCGTTGAAGTTGGTGGGTTTGTATGTATACTAAGAATCAACACTGGGAAGCTTGTGACAAACAAGGAACCTTAAGCTCCGTCCCAGATGTCTCGATTCCTTAGGTAGATCTGAGAAGGGCTCTTAATTTTAACAAAGGCTCAGAGGTCAACAAACATCTGGAAATGTTCTGGGCAAACGGGGTCACGTCAGATAATGATGGCATCTACCTCTGATCTGAGAGCTAAAGAAACAACGCAAGCAGAGCCCTAAAAAGACACTGGCTTTTTAAAGGTGCTTGATGAAACTTTCATTAGTTGCCACTTTACCCCTGATACTCTGCCTCTTTGTGGACCTCGGTTTCCCTAGCTGTACACTGGGTCACATGATCTCCAGCCCCTGAGCCAATGACTCAGATTGAGGGTATTACGCCTAATAATGGCTTTGTCACATTGATCTTTGGCATCACGGCAAGTGCTGGGCACGTTGAACAAGAAGCACATTTTACTTTTTCATAAAGTGCAGCTGCCCTTCCGAGGAGGGTGGTCTGGTCCACAGAGGGCCGACATGGACGGGCTAAGGACGGGAGTTAGGGGGGCGGAATCATTTGCCCCGCAGGCAACATTCGAGGAAGGGAAGGAGAGAAGGAAAGAACCCCTACTGATGTCTACCGCCTTAAAACTCAAGAGAGGGGCGCCTGGGTGGCTCAGTTGGTTAAGCCTCCGACTTCGGCTCAGGTCACGATCACAAGCTCGTGGGTTTGAGCCCCGCATCGGGCTCTGTGCTGACCGCTCAGAGCCTGGAGCCTGCTTCCGGTTCTGTGTCTCCTTCTCTCTCTGCCCCTCCCAGCTTATGCTCTGTCTCTTTCTGTCTCAAAAATAAATAAAACGTTTTAAAAATTAAAAAAAAACTCAAGAGAAACAAAATGGGACTGGATGCTCTCTGAATGGTTCTTCCCATATGAATAGGACATGAAATAAATAAATAATCACATACTTATTTTAAGTAAATAAATAACGTCAGTGACTCCGTCAAGTAGACAAGAGAAGAGAAACACCGTAAGGATTTAGGCTTCCTGCTTACCGTCCGTTGACAACCTGCTCATCATACCCAGGGAAGAAGATATACCACATGTATGCAAATACCAGACAAAGAAATATTCCTGGTGAATGGAGTTCTCCAGCTCAGCAAAGTCAACAACCTCTCTTCTTCGGGAAGCACGGCTCTGGTGCCTCAGGCATGATTTAGGGGCCCCCTCTCTATCCCCCACTGCCCCTTGTCCCCATCCTCACTAGCCTGCATGTCTACTATAATCTCTATTTGTCTCTGTTCTCTACCAGCGCCTGAGTGTCTCAAGGGCGCGTGTATGTGATCCGTCTCTGGGCTCCCATCACCCAAGCATGCGTCCAGGCTCCTAGTTGATGCTCAGAAATTCGTGCTCAAAGTTCCCGCACCAAAGTTCCCAGTCCAAAGCCATCACGGATGTGGCATGGTATTTACCTAGGATTCCTGGCAGCAGCCCGTGCTGAAGAGGAGTTGCCATGGTGACAGCCAAGGTCACAGATATGGTACAAAACAGTGGGGTGGCGGAGATGGCGCCGCAAGTGGAAAATCAAACATAAGATGAGATACTGAAGGTCAGGGACGGGCTGGGCAGTAGGGTCCACGATGGGTCGTCGTGGGCGGTTAGAGGTTGAGACCCAGACCTCTGTGAGATGCTGGAGTCTCTGCATTTGACTTTGGAGGGAGCTTCCATGAGCTGGGGAAGGGGCAGGGACCATTCCTCAGCCACGGTAGGAAGAGAGGGGGGACAGCCCATTACTGACTCTAGAAGGAAGTGCCCGGTCTGTACTTCCAGTGACTTCACACCAGCCCCCTCAGATCAGACCATCGGCCCCATGTTGCCAGTGAAGATGGCTCGGGAGAAACCATGTAATTTTTGACACTCGTGTCGCTGATGAGTGAGTGCAAGAAAAATGTTAGAAATAGTAATATGATGTAAGTAATAATAATAATTGCATTTGTGCTTAGAGATGATTGTGTATGTGTGTGCATACGCACGTGTGTGTGGTGGAGGGGTAGACGGAAGCAAAGAGAACTGTTGGGTGCGTTTTCTTAGGTTGCATTAAAAAGTGTTTCAGATCTGTGACTGCATCTAACCACATGAAGTAGGCACAGAGAGGTGAAGTGACTTCTCCAAGGCTGTCCAGCGAGGAAGGAGCAGATGTGGGCTCTGAACACAGAGGGGGCTGGTGCTGAGCCTGTGCCCTTCCCCCCCCGCCCCCCCTCCCCTGTTCTCACCTCACTTCCTGACTTAGCCTCCTGCCCCCTCAGCTTGCACACTCGGCCGTGGAAGCCGCGGTCTCAGTTCCCTGAACCGGTTCCAGATTGCCGGCTGTTATGGAATGAATGTGTGTTCCCTCCCAGTTCACCTAACCCCCTGATGGCATCTGGAGGTGGGGCCTTTGGGAGGCAGCCCGGTTTAGGTGAGGTGGGGTGGGGGGGGGGGGGCAGCAGTCCCATGATGGGATCGGTGCCCTATGGCTCCCCTCGACCTCACTCAGACAGCAGAGATGGAAATCAGTCTGTCTGTCTGAATATTTGATTTCAGGTAGACTCCAACTTAGCTCCATGGCCTGATGGCTTCCTTCAGCCACGTGTAAACCATGAAAATAGGCTCCATTCTGGGCAGCTAGGAGACTTTGTGTGTTTGTGTCTTTGTTTTGGTTGGGGGAGGGGAGGATGGGATGTGGGATATTCTAGCACCAGAGCTTCTACGTTTCTGGATTGGGAGCTGGGCCGTAGACAGCCAGGAGAGGAAGGACTCCGCGGGCTCTCAGAAATGACCACACGGAGGGCGCCGGCCCGGGTCCTCCCTTTCAGCGCCGTCCATGTGCAAGCAGTGGCAGCAGAGGTCCGACGGCAGCCAGCGGGGTCACGTTTTCGGTAAAGGTGCAGAGACGGTACAAAGCCAGTCGAGTTGTCCTGCGCACCGCACGGCACCCACAGTCCCGATGCGGGAGGGGGAACCAGACCGAGAAGCAGCGACCCATTCTAGGAGCCCTGGACCCCTTCGGAGACACATTTATCCCACAGTCAACCCCCGCCAGGATCCCCGTTGCCTGGGGCATCCGAATCCCCCCCTTCGCCTGAACTGTGGGAGGCGCGCAGAGGGAAGGCCGTCTCCATAACAACCAGTTATCATCCCCACCTTTCCATTGGAGACCAGCGGTGTTGATACTTGGGAAAGAGGGAGGCTTGGTCACCCTGCACCATTACTTTTCTTGTCTAAAACCCACCAAATGAGTACATACAATCCAATCCAATCCAGCTGTACTTTTTCAAGCAGGTTACTGACCCTACTGAAAATCCGATCAAAGCTATGATGTCCATATTCCCAGAAACCACACCAGTTCCCTGCTCGCTCTCGCTCTTGCTCTCTCTCACTCTCTCTCACTCTCACACACACACACACACACTCACACTCAGTTTTACTCAAGATCACAAAGGCTTGTTGCCCTCTCTGAGGTCCATCCACTTGCCCCCTGGGATCTGCAGATTCTGCGGGTGGAGCCCGAGTCGGGACAGAGAGGATCTCCCAGAATCTTCCCCGGTTGAACGTGGGGGTCAGAACTTTTGTCTCTCCCTTTAGTCCGCTTCTTTGGGTTGAAGGGCTCCCTCGTTAGGCAGGGAAAAGCAGACAGGACTTACCTTTGACCGGAAGGGCTACAGAACCAGGAGTCAGTGAAGGGACACAGAAAATAAAAGCAAGGGCGAGAACAGGATTAATGCTAACATCACCCATCTCAGTTCATTTATTTGTTCCTTCCTGGAGCATCCACCTGCCTTTCCTACTTAGAGTTATCCCCGCCCCCCCCCCCACCCAAGACATAGCCTGTGTGGCAGACCCAAGTCGTACCTGCATTCCCTGAGGGGTCTTGACATCAGGAGGAATCTGAGAGGAGCTAGCTAGCCACGGGGATACAAACTTGGGGTTCACACAGTTCTTACTTTTTTCTTCAATGGTGACTGGAGGGAGAGAATTCAGCGTTAGATCACTGTGATGATCCAGGAGACAGGTAACCCGTCCGCTACTCAGGGCTGCCCACCATCCATCCATCATTCACCCAACCAACACGGATTCGGCACAGACTGGCCACTGCCGTATGCTTGGTGTTGGTGACGTAGATGACTCGGACGCAGCCCCTGCCCTGTAGGCATTTGTGACACTGGTTGGGGACAGAGATGCTGGTCCAAGTTAACAAGACATCTCAAGCTCTGCTCTCATTGAACCTGTGACCTATGATTTCTTGAACTTCTTACAGACTCTTCCAATGTAGCGTGTCCCAGAGAGAATTTGTGGTCATCACCCTCCTGCCCATCAAAAAGTAATGTTATTTTTTGTTAATAAAATATCTATGTGTTCACAGTGATATAAGTAAGTCCTTGAATAGATAAAGAGAGCACACGGTCAGCTCCTCCTTACAGAAGAGCTCCAATTAATACATGTAGAAGGAATCAGAGAAATAGGAAATCACCATGGGGCAAGTACAATAGTGGTCATTTTTCCAGGCGAGATCCACAGGTGAGTGTTATCACTGGTAGGAAATGTTTGAGGAGAAACAGGATATCCTGAATCGCCTCCAGCTACCTCCCCCACGACATTCATTAATTACAAAGGAGGAAATCGTTACTAGACCATGCAGAACCCTGGCAGACACCACCTTAACCAAGTGATCACGGTTAACATCTCGGGCAATGACACGTATCAACATCCCTGAAAAAAAGGCGCACAGAAGGGCACAGCACCCTTCTGAGACCTTCCTGCCCGAACCGCATAACCATGGTCAACATGACCGTGAGACCACTTGGGACAAGCCCAGACGAGAGACATCCTTCAGAGGATCTGACCACGGCTCCTCTGGGAAAGGTCATGGAAGACTGGCCAGGCAGGCCTCGAGTTCTGAGGACTGAAGGCCAGAGTGAGGGGATGTAATGACTTAGTGCGATGTGGGCTCCTGGCCTGGGTCCTCCCTCGGGGGCCAACCAGGGACGTGAAGAGTCTGTGATTTAGGCGGTAGCCCCGCAGTGGTGCTGAGCTCCGGTCTCTGATCACCGGGCGAGGTTGGGTACGACAGGAGGTTAGGGAGGGTTGGGTTAAGGGAGGTTAGGAGAAGGGCATTTGGAAACTCAAGTTCTGTGACTTTTCTGTATGTCTAAAATTACTTCAAAATAAAGTTTAAAAACTCAGTTGCTGTACACAACTCTTCCCATCTTGGTTAAGGGCAGCCTCAATTATCCAATGGCAAAACTGAATGAATGAATGAATGAATGAATGAATGAATGAAGTTATGGGAGCCTTTCTGCTTTCTTCCCTCCCCTCCAGCCTCATCCATCACTCAGTCCTACGAACTCTCGCTTGCAGACACCTCACACTCTGACCTCCACCCTGATGATTGCAGGGCTCCTACCTGGGGTCCGTGTTTCCGCCCCGGCTCCCGGCCAGTCCACACACACACACACACACCCCCCTGAATGTGACACTCCCTTTATGAAAGCCTTTTAACGTCTTCCTGCGGCACGTGTGACACCCACATCCCTGATGACCCACAAGACCCGTGAGTGCTGCTCTCTGCCTCCTCTCCGCTCTTACTTGTAACAATCCCCACCCATGATGCCCCTCTCCCTGTGCACCACGCTCCAGGCACACTGGCTTCTCCCAGATCCAGGAGTGGACCCGGTGCCCTCCTGCCCCAGGACCTTTGCATGTGCTAATCCCCCCACCCTGGGCCATCTCCCTAACTGTGGCCTTAGCTCCCACCCGCCATCAGCATTTTGCCTCAAATGTCACTTATCCAGAGAGGGCTTCTCTCGATGGCCACACTGGGACGTGCTTATTCGTGTAATGCGAGAATTCCACAAAGATGGGACTGTGTCTGTCTTTCTCATCCACTGCAGTCCCGGCATCGAGCCCAGGGCACAAGCCAGGAACTCAATGGGTGTTTGTGGGGCCAATGAGGCACTAGGAGCTCAGCTTTGTAACAAGATTCGCAAGCCCTCTCTCTACATATGATGTCCTTATATTGTAAAGATCTGGGGTCCTGGGGCACCTGGCGGCTCAGCCCGTTAAGCATGTGACTTTGGCTCAGGTCATGATCTCATGGTTCGTGGGTTCGAGCCCTGCACTGGGGACGTAAGCACGGACTCTTCTTCAGACCCTCACTCTCTCCTCTCTCTCTGCCCCTCCCCTGCTCATGCTTTCTTTCTTTTTCAAAATAAATAAGTAAAAACTTAAAAAAAAAAAAAACAGAAAGAGGGGTTCCTGGGTGGCTCAGTTGGTTAAGCGTCCAACTTCGGCTCAGGGCATGATCTCGCGGTCCATGAGTTCGAGCCCCGCGTCAGGCTCTGAGCTGTCAGCACAGAGCCTGACACGGGGCTCGAGCCCACTAACGTGAGACCATGACCTGAGCCGAAGTCGGACACTCAACCGACTGAGCCACCCAGGTGCCCCCAAGAAAATTTTTTTTAAAGATCTGTGGTCTCAGGACAACTCTATACCAACGTCAACTCCAGGCACTATGCACGCGTAACCTGATCCCTAACACGCAGGATCCAGGGGACTGGAGATGCTCATCACGGGGCCCACGGTTCGATGCGGACAGCCGGGCTTACTCAGGCACCGTCTCCATGACAAAGCCACCGAGAGTCCCTGAGAAAACCGGGTTCAGCCGCACGTCTGTCTCTGAGGCAGGCCACCGTACCCAGGACCGTGCTCGGACCGCCTCCCCCCAGGAAGAGGGGAAAAGCACGCTAACACCTGACGCAGGGCGCCTCGCTGCACCTCAGGGGGCCCTCAGGCCGGCGCGGCCTGCACACTGCGCGCAGAAACCGAGAGGGGACGGGCAGTGGGCATCACCCCTGGGGACGCAGGCTGCTGCCGGCCCAGGAAGAGCAGAATCGGCAGGGCCACCCTCAGGACCGGCTCGGTCTCCGCGTCGTGGGGCGGCATTGGGGGTGATGTTCTCTCTGGTCTCCCGCAGCGCTCCCAGACTCCCCGGCCCAAGCCCACTGCCCGCGCGTGCCCCCCAGCTGGCCCGGAGGCCCCTGCCGCCCGCTGCCGACCGGGAGTGCTCTTCCCGCGGCACTGCTTACTTAGCTTAGAGCAACATTCCAGATAAACTGCCTAGGCCTGCTACCCCATGGCCCGCACAGCCAAGCCCTGCCTGCCTGCCTCACCGTGGGGCCCACGAGCCTGCCTCCCTCACCGTGGGGCCCACGAGCCCTGACCCCCTCACCGTGGGGTCCCCGAGCCTGCCTCCCTCACCGTGGGGCCCACGAGCCCTGACTCCCTCACCGTGGGGTCCCCGAGCCCTGCCTGCCTCACCGTGGGGCCTGTGAGCCCTGCCCCCCCTCCCCGTGGGGCCCACGAGCCCTGACCCCCTCACCGTGGGGCCCACGAGCCCTGACCCCCTCACCGTGGGGCCCACGAGCCCTGCCTCCCCTCACCGTGGGGCCTGTGAGCCCTGACTCCCTCACCGTGGGGCCCACGAGCCCTGACCCCCTCACCGTGGGGCCCACGAGCCCTGACTCTCTCATCATAGGGCCCACGGGCTAAGTGTTCCTCTATATTAAGTGGCTGGGGAGAGGCAAAAGAACACTTCATGACACGTGAAACTACACGGAGTGGGAATTCCAGCACCCAGAAAGAACGCGTTATTGGCACACAGCCCACTTATGTAGACACTGCATGAGGGCTGCCTTGCTACCACTGCGGAGCCGCGTCACTGAGACAGACACCGTCTGACCCACGGAGCCGGAAATACTCACCACTGGACGCGTCACCGAAGAGTTGGCGACCCTGTCCTAGACAAACTAATTTTCAGAAAACAAAGCAAAACAAGAAAAAACACCTGTCATACTCCTGCTTGGAGATACATGTTATTTTCACATTCTTGTCCATATACATGTCCTGAACACTCAGTAGCTGTGTGCCCTGAACAAGTTACTTAACCACTTTGCGCCTCAGTTTCCTCATCTATAAAATGGGATGATGGTATTTCCAATCTCACAGGTTGTTGACAAGGTGGGTTGCGTATCTATCGATGAAGCACATGGAACGGAGCGTGTAGTGTCTCCGTATGTGCAGCAAGAATGCAGGGGCGTCTAGGCGGCTCAGTTGGGTAAGCGTCCAACTTCAACTCAGGTCATGTCTCACGGTTTGTGAGTTCGAGCCCCACATCAGCTCTGCTGTCAGCACAGAGCCCGCTTTGGATCCTCTGTCCCCCTCTCCCTCTGCCCCTACCCACTCGTGCTCTGTCTCTTTCTCTTAAAAATAACCACTAAAAAGAAAAACCTAACCCGATTTAAAAATTAAACCAGCAG
>PISW01007962.1:0-81087 GCA_004023785.1 Mungos mungo | reverse complement strand
ATTTATTTTTGATACAGAGAGAGACAGAGCATGAGAGGGGGAGGGGCAGAGAGAGAAGGAGACACAGAACCAGAAGCAGGCTCCAGGCTCTGAGCTAGCTGTCAGCACAGAGCCCGACGCGGGGCTCGAACTCACAAACGTGAGATCTGACCTGAGCCGAAGTCGGAGGCTTAACCGACTGAGCCACCCAGGCGCCCCTGAATAATTCTTTTAGTGTACTATTAAATTCAATTTGCTAGTATCTTGTTGAGAATTTTTGCATTCGGTTTCATCAGGGATATTGGCCTCTAATTCTCCTTTTTAGTGGAATCTTTGTCTGGTTTTGGAATCAAGGTAATGGTTTCATAGAATAAGTCTGGAAGCTTTTCTTCCATTTCTATTTTTGGAACAGTTTGAGAAAAATAGGTATTAGCTCTGCTTTAAATGTCTGGTAGAATTCCCCTGGAAAGCCATCTGGCCCCGGGCTTCTTTATTTGTTGGGAGATTTTAAATAATGGATTCAATTTCTTCACTGATTTTGGGCCTGTTCAAGTTTGCTTTTCTTCCTGTTTGAGTTTTGGTAGTGTGTGAGTGTTTAGGAGTTGGCCCGTTTCCTCCAGATTGTGCAGTTTGTTGGCATATAATTTTTCATAGTCTACAGTAATTGTATTTCAGTGGTGTTGCTTGTGACCTCTCTTTCATTCATGATTTTGTCTTTTTGGGTCCTCTCTCTTTTTGAGAAGTCTGGCTAGGGGGTTATCAATTTTGTTTATTCTTTCAAAAAACCGGCTCTTAGATTCATTGATGTGTTCTGTTGTTTTTGTGGATTCTATATCACTTATTTCTGCTCTAATCTTTATTATTTATCTTCTGCTAGCTTTGTGCTTTCTTTGCTGCTACCTTTTTGGCTCCTTTAGGTGTAAGTTTAGGTTGTATATTTGGGACCTTTCTTGCTTCTTGATAGAGGCCTGTTGCAATGTATTTTCTTTGCTGCATCTCAAAGGGTTTGGCCTGTCGTGTTTTCATTTTCATTTGCTTCCATATATATTTTTTTCTTTTTAAAAATTTTGTTTCTCATTTTAATTCTGGTATATTTAACATTCAGTGTTACATTAGTTTCAGATGTACATTATAGTAACTCAACAATTTTATACATCATTAGTGTTCATCATGATAAGTGTACGCTTCATGTCCTCCACCTATTTCACCCATTCCTCCACACCCCCTACCTCCCCTGCCCAGCTTGTTCCCTATAGTTAAGAGTCTGTTTCTTGGTTTCTCTCTCTCTTTTTTCCTCGCCTTGTTCATTTGTTTTGTATCTTAAATTCCACAGGTGAGTGAAATCAGATGGTATTTGTCTTTCTCTGACTTATTCTGCTTAGCATAATACTCTCTAGATCCATCCATTTCATTGAAAATAGCAAGATTTTATTTTTTTAATGACTGAAAAATATTCCATTATATATCACATCTTTTTAATTAATTATCAAATTTACATCCAATATAGTGCAATAATTATTTCAGGTGTAGATTCCAGTGATCCATCCCCTAGGCATAACTTGTTGAGCGTTCATCTCAACAAGTGTTTTCCTTAATGCTCCTTACCCATTTAGCCCATCCCCCCAACAGCCCCTCCAGCAACCCTCTGTTCTCTGTATTTAAGAGTCTCTTATGTTTTGTCCCCCTCCTTGTTTTTATATTATTTTTGTTTCCCTTCCCTTATGTTCATCTGTTTTGTATCTTAAAGTTCTCATGAGTGAAATCATATATTTGTCTTCCTCTAATTTGACTTAGCATGATACCCTGTAGTTCCATCCATGTAGTTGTAAATGGCAAGATTTCATTCTTTTTGTATGCTGAATAATGCTCCACTGTATATACATACCGCATTTTTTTATCCATTCATCTGTCAGTGGACATTTGGGATCATTCCATACTTTGGCTATTGTTGATAGCACTGCGATAAACATTGGGGTGCATGTGCCCCTTTGAAACAGTGCACTTGTACCCCTTGGATAAATACCTACTAGTGGAGTTGTTGGGTTGTAGGGTAGTTCTATTTTGAATTTTGTGAGGAACCTCCATACTGTTTTCCAGAGTGGCTGCACCAGTTTGCATTCCCACCAGCCGTGCAAAAGAGATCCTCTTTCTCCACATCCTCGCCAACATCTACTGTTGCCTGAGTCTTTAATGTTAGCCATTTTGACAGGTGTGAGGTGGTATCTCATTGTGGTTTTGATTTGTATTTCCCTGATGATGAATGATGTTAAACATTTTTTCATGTGTCTCTTGGCCATCTGGATGTCTTTGGAGAAGTGTCTCTTCATGTCTTTTGTACATTTCTTCACTGGATTATTTGTTTTTTAGGTGTTGAGTTTGATATGTTCTTTATAGATTTTGGATACTAACCCTTTATCAGATATGGCATCTGTAAATATCTTCTCCCACTCCATCAGTTAACTTTTAGTTTTACTGATTGTTTCTACCAGCTATTGAACTGTGGAGTTTCAGACTCAGTGCTCCCCTGTTTATAGTCTTAATGGAATTTAACCCTGTCCTTCCTTTTTTTTCCTCTTTTTGTTCAGTCCTTTGCATCTGTTTCCACTGCTTCTCTCCATTGGCTTTTGGCAGGGAGTGCTTTTCCTGTACCCTCCCCACTGTCTTCGTCCTCTATCCTCAAGCAAAAACACCTGCCTACCTGCCACAGCTTCTTTATCCCCAACTTCACTACTCTGCACCGCATACCTGCCGAGTTCTGTGGTTCAAGTTGTGGAAATTGTTGTGTTAATCCTCAAATCAGTTTTCTGGGTGTGCAAAATGGTTTGGTGTTGATCTAGCTGCATTTCAGGGACAAGAGAGGCAGAAAACTTCCATGCTGCTCCACCATCTTGGCCCCTCTCCTGCTTCCATATATTTTTACATTTCTTCTTTAATTTACTGGTTGAATAATTCATTCTTTAATAGGATGTTCTTTAAAAACTTTTTAATGTTTTATTTATTTTTGAGAGACACAGAGAGACAGCATGAGCAGGGGAGGGTTAGAGGGAGAGAAGGAGACATAGGATCAGAAGACTGGCTCTAGTCTCTGAGCTAGCTGTCAACACAGAGCCTGACGTGGGACTTGAACCCACGAATGGTGAGATCATCACCCGAGCTGAAGCTGGACACTTAACCGACTGAGGTACCCAGCCACCCCAGTAGGATGTTCTTTAACCTCCATGTGTTTGGGGAGCTTTCCAAATTTTTTCTTCTGGTTGATTTCAAATTTCATAGTGTTGTAACTAAAAATATGCATGGTATTATTTCAATCTTTTTATACTTGTTGAGGGCTGTTTTGTGACACAGTACGTGATCTATTCCTGAGAATATTCCATGTGCACTTGAGAAGAAAGGATATTCTGCTGCTTTAGGATGAAAAGTTCTGGATGTATCTGTTAAGTCCATCTGGTCCAATATGTCTTTCATAGCCATTGTTTCCTTATTGATTTTCTGCCTAGATAATCTGTCTATTGCTATAAGTGGGGCATAAAGTCCCCTACAATTATGGTATTATTATCAATGCATTAATTTATGTTTGTGATTAATTGATTTATATACTTGAGTGCTTTCACATTGGGGGCATAACCATTTACAATTGTTAGCTCTTCTTGATGGACAGACTGCCTTAATTATGACATAGCAGTGTTGTTCGTTACTTGTTATAATCTTTGTTTTAAAATCTAGTTTAAAAATGTAAGTATGGCCACTCCAGCTTCCTTTTTATATCCATTAGCATGATAGATATTTCTCCATTCCCTCACTTCAGCTGTTCTCAGGTCTAAATTGAGTCTCATGTAGGTGGCATATATATGGATCTTGTTTTTTTTTTTTTATGCATTATGATACCCTTTGTCTTTTGATTGAGGCACTTAGTCTATTTACACTGAGAGTTATTATTGAAAGATGCGATTTAGTGTCATTGTGTTATCTGCAGGTTTCTTGTTTGTGGTGATGTCTCTGGTCCTTTGTAGTCTTTGCTGCTTGCCACTTACAGAGTCTCCCTTAGGATCTCCTGTAGGGCTGGCTTAGTGGTCATGAGATCCTTTATTTTTTTGTCTGGGAAAATCTTTATCTCTCTTCTTATTCTGAATGACAGCCCTGCTGGATAAAGGATTCTTGGCTGCGTATTTTTCCTGTCCGGCGCATTGAATATTTCCTGTCTCTCCCTTCTGGCCTGCCAAATTTCTGGTGTTACTCTTATGTGTCTACCCTTGTAGATTAAGAACTGTTTGTTCCTAGCTTCTCTGAGAAGTTCTCTTTGTATTTTACCAGTTTCACTCTGCTGTGTTGTGGTGTTGACTTGTTTTTGTTGATTCTGAAGGGAGTTCTCTGTGCCCCTTGGACTTGGATTCCTGTTTCCTTCCCAGATTAGGGAAGTTCTCAGCTATAATTTGTTCAAATAAACCTTTTGCCCTTTTCTCTTGCTCTTCTTCATCTGGAACTTCTATGATATGCCTGTTATTTCATTCCATGGAATCACTTAGCTCTCCAATGCTCCCCTTGTGATCTAGTAATTTCCTTTCTCTCTTTTTTCAGCTTAATCATTTTCCACAAACTTCTGTTTTACCTGTTCTCGCCTCTGCTTCTTCCATCTTCGCTGTCACTGCTTCTAGTTTATTTTGCATCTCATTTATAGCATTTCTTAACTCATTGTATTTCTCAGGTCTTTGATCTTTGCAGCAGTAGGTTCTCTACTGTCCTCAATGCTTTTTTCAAGCCCAGCTATTAGTCTTATGACTGTTATTCTAAATTCTTGTTCAGAAACATTGTTTATATCTGTTTTATGCAATTCTCTGGCTGTCATTTTTTCCTGAATTTTCTTTTGTGGAGAATTATCCCATTTTTTCATTTTGGCTGTTTGTCTTTTTCATGTTTTCGTGGCTTGTTATTTGTCCTGCACCTGTCAGTACTACTGTATTAAAAATGGAACATACACTGTCAGGGACTGCACCTAAGGAAATGTTTTTGGTGTGTGTTACATGCACTGTGTTGTTATGTTTTGGCTGCTCTATCCCACTGGTCAGTCGTCTGCAAAACTTGTCCTTCCTTGAAGTGGTGGAGTGTTTGGGCCTTCAATCAGGTGTCCTTTGTTTGTTTGTTGACATAGTCCTGGAAAGAAAAGAGAAAAAGGCAGAGAAGGGAGAAAAGACTGATTCCATACAAAGAGAAAAATGAAAGGGGAGAAAGACCAAACAGAGAACAAAAACTAAACAAAACACAAAAACCTTAAGGCTAAATCCTGAGAAAGAGAAACGAAAATAAAAAAGAGGATACTGAAAAGAGGTAAAAAGAAGAGAGTAAAAATGCCTAAACAAACAAGCAAAATCAATCTATCTTTCTATCTGAATTGACAAAAACAAATCAGGAATTAGGAGGCTGATGCCAAAAAAAAAAAAAAAAGAGGGTAGAAAGAAAAAAAAAAAAGAGAAGAACAGACAGACAAACAGACAAAAACAAAAACAAAAAAAACAGTTGTCTTTTGGAGCCTAGGACAGGTGGCTGTGCAGGTCTGAGGAGAGGCTGGCTGCATTGGCTCGGTGTCTGTCTTCCTCCAGTACATAAGTAGTTGTGTTTTCTGTAGTTTCTTGTTTGAGGTGATATCTCTGGTCCTCTGTAGTCTTTGCTGCTTGCCACTTACAGAGTCCTCCTTAGGATCTCCTGTAGGTCTGGTTTAGTGGTCATGAGCTCTTTATTTTTTGTTTTGGAGGGTTTGGTGTAAGTGGGTCCTGCCTCCCCAGGGGGCACCGTGTTGCTCTCTGAAGGTGTACTGTGTTGGTTGGTGTTGGGAAGAAAAATACCCTGCAGCCATGTCTTCTCCCCAAGAAGATGTCTCAAACCACGTTGTTTAGGCAGCCCTTACAGAACAGAGCAGGCAGTCAGTTTGTCCTGCTCCATAGTCTCCCATGCCTCCTAGGCACTAGGCTGGGGTTCAAAACTCAGTGTATTAACCGACCCTGCACATCTTGGACCCTGTTCTGGGGTAGTGTCACTCAGCCCTGCCAATAGAAGGCCTTTTGTGCCTGCAGAGTCTTTTGTGTTTTGGGAGGCAGTAAATCCTCTTCCCACAGTACTCGAGGAAGGCAACTATTCTCTCTCAGTGTGCCCCTGAGGTGGCCACAGCGCCCCAGGACCAGCTCCTTCTCCTGCAGGTGCTTGCACATGTTTGTGCCTTTGATCTGGAGAAATTTGTGAATTTTTGAAACTGGCATTGTCCGTATTTTTCATTCCCAGTCTGTGGTCTGGAGAGGTTTTCACTGTGTGCTAACTAGAAACTGAAGCCCTGTCTTTTTCTCTCCTTTTTGTTTCTGCACAGAAAGGGTCCCTTCTCAGTGCCTATGTCATTTTATCTCCCTCAGTTCATATACATGTGCCTTGATCCCACCAAGCTGTCTCTCTCCACCTGTGGAGATCCTTCTGCCGCTTCGCAGATTGATATCCTGGGGTTTCAAGTGATCTGACCTCAGTATAGCTGTGTTTGAGGGATGAGAATCCCTGTCCCCCTCCTCTCTGCCATCTTAACTCCTCCCACGATCTTTGTTTTAGTCTGTTTTGTCTGATAAAACTATTATTACCCACAGCTATTTTTTTTTTTTGCTTTTGTTTCCATGGTGTAAGATTTTGTGTCCATCTTTTTGCTTTCAGCTTGTATGTGTCTTTAAAGTGAGTTTCTTGTAGCCAGCATATGGATTGGTCTTTTTTTTTTCTTTAAATCCATGTATTCACTTTATTTCTTTTGACTGGAGCATGCAGTCAGTTTGATTATTAATAGGTAGGTACTTGTTGCCATTTTGTTGAATATTTTCTGGTTATTTTGTAGTTATTTATTTGTTCTTTTGCTCTCTTTCCTTATGGTTTGATGGCTTTAGTGTTATGCTTTGCTTCCCTTGTGTATGTGTTACAAGTTTTCGGTCATGGTTACCATGATATTCGTATATAACCTCCTATGTAGTCCTTTAGTAGTCCATTTTAAGTTGATGGTTACCTATGTTTGAACACATCCTAAAAGCACTACATTTTTACTCCCTTCTCCATGTTTTAGGTATATGATATCATATTTACATCTTTCTGTTTTGCATGTCTCAACTAATTTTTATAGACCTAATTGGTTTTACTACCTTTGTTTTTTTAACCTTCATATTAGTATTGGAAGTGATTGATACACTATGTTTATTATATGTTTGCTTTTTCCTTTGAGAATGTTCTTACTTATGCCATTTCCTTTTCTGATTAAAGAAATCTCTTTAACTTTTCTTGTATGGCTGGTTTAATGGTGATGAACTTGTTAAAGTTTTGTTTTGGTTTTCTGGGAAATGCTTTATCTCTCCTTCAGTTATGATAACATGCTGTATCTCTCCTTCAATTCTGAATGACAAACTTGGTGAAGTGCGCTTGGTTGTAGGTTTTTTTCCTTTCAGCATTTTGAATATATTGTGCCTCTCCTTTCTGGTTTATAGAGTTTCTCCTGAGAAATCCGCTGATAGCCTTATGATGTTTCTCTTTGTATGTAACTAATTTCTTTTTTTTCTTGCTGCTTTCAGATTCTCTCCTTTTCTTAATTTCTATCATTAAAATTATTATGTGTCTTAACTCTCATCTTCTTGGTACATATTGTTTACGTCTTTGTTTTCCTGGATTTCAATATTTGTTCCCTCCCCCGACCCCCCAGATAGGGAAATTTTTGTCTATTATTTTTTTAAATAAAATTTCTACCCCTTTTTCCTCTCTTTTTTCCCTCTGGGACCTCTATAATATGAATGTTAGCGTGCTTGATTCTGTCCCAGAGGTATCTTAACCTATCTCCATTTTTAAAATTCTTTTTCCTATTCATCTTGGGTGGTTTCTACTACCCTATCTTTCATATTGCTAATCTGATTTTATGCATTCCCTAATCTCCTTTCAATTCCCTCTAGTGTATTTTTTTATTTCAGTTACTATATTCTTCAGCTTTGATTGTTTAATTTTATTTAAAAATGTTTTATTTTTTTATGTTTTTTATTTATTTTTGAGAGGCAGAGACAGCGTGAGTAGGGGAGGGTCAGAGAGAGAGGGAGACACAGAATCCGAAACAGACTCCAGACTCTGAGCTAGCTGTCAGCACAGAGCCCAATGCAGGGCTCGAACCCACGAATGGTGAGATCATGACCTGAGCCAAAGCCGAACGCTTAGCCGACTGAGCCATCCAGTGTCCCTAATTTTATTTTATATGTTTGTTAATGTTCTTACTGAATTAATTTATTCTTTTCTGAGGTCTGGTGAGCATCTTTATGAATGTTACTTTAAACTCTTCATCAGTAGATTGCTCGCCTCCATTTTATTTAGTTCTTTTTCTGGGGTATGTCCTGTTCTTTTATTTAGACTATATTCTTTTGTGTGTTCATTTTGTCCCACTCTCTGTGTTTGTTTCTATATATTAGGTAGATCAGCTGTGTCTCTTGACTTTGAAAATAGTGGTCATGTGTACAAGCTGTCTTGGGTGTCCAGTAGTGTGCTCTGCTGGTCACCATAGGTGCTTCAGGAGTGTGTCTTGTGTGGGTGGTTTGCATCCTCCTGTTGTGACAGGGCCACAGGTTCTGTGGACATTCTGGTTAGGGGGCTGGCCCCCCACACTGGCTGGCTACAGTGACTGGGTGTCTCTGCTAGTAGCCAGCACACTGGTGAGCAGGGCTGTTCCCTGGCACAGATGGTGGGAAGGCCTGGCTACTGCTGCTGGTGTGCTGGTGGGTGGGATTAGCCCCTGGCACAGCTGGCCAACAGGCTCTGCTATCACTGTTAAGGACTTGCTGGTAGGTGGTACTAACCCCATTATGGGGGCAGGAGACACTTTTGAGGGGTGCCTGTTGGGGCAGGCAGGTTGGGTGGGGTGGGTCTATGGGCGAATGTTGAGGATGGGTACAGCAGTGCTAGCAAGTTAGATAGAGATTGTCAATACTGTCTCCTGCCAATATTGGACAGCTAGGCTGAAGAAGAGCGAGAACAGAGGTGCTTACCAGCAATTCCTGATCCCTTCTTCTCCGGCACATGCCCTAAAATTAGTCAATAAATTTCTGTCATGTCTAGCCCAGATGCTTTTCAAACTGCTCCCTCTGTGCTGGGTGTTGGGAGTGAATGCTATAGTGTGCTGGTTCATAAAGAGCAGAATCTCAGTTCTGTAGCCCTCTGGTCCTCCTGGAGTCAAGCGCTGCTAATTTTCAAAGCTTCTGGAGTTAAGTCCTGATTTTCAAAGCCAACCATCCTGGAAGCTTGTCTTCCCGTCACAGATTCCCCAGGGTGGGGAATGCCTAATGTGGGGCTTGATCCCCTTGCTCCTCAGGAACGACCTTTATGCTTTTGATATTTCACTTGCTAATGGGTCACTGTACTGGGGTTTAGTTCCCAACCACATCTCTGGCCTTCATACTATTCTTGATGTGGCTTTCTCTTTACATTTTTAGCTGTGGAAAAGCTGGTCTGTTAGTCTTTAGGTCATTTTCAGAGTGAATTGCGCTATAAATAGTTGCAGCCTTGATGTGTTCATGGGAGGAAGGAAGTTCAGGATTCTCCTACTTTAGTATCTTCCCAAACTCTCTTAAATCTGTTTTTCCCCCCTGTGTTTCTTTTTCTTTTTTTAAAAATTTATTTAAAAAAAAACTTGTGTCCACGTTAGTTAGCATATAGTACAACAATGATTTCAGTAGATTCCTTAATACCCCTTATCCATTTAGCTCACCCCCCACAAGCCCTCCAGTAACCCTCTGTTTGTTTTCCATATTTAAGAGTCTCTTATATTTTGTCCCCCTCACTGTTTTTATATTATTTTTGCTTCCCTTCCCTTTTGTTCATCTTTTCTGTGTCTTAAAGTCTTCATATGTGTGAAGTCATATGATATTTGTCTTTCTCTGACTAGTTTTGCTTAGTATAGTACCCTCTAGTTCCATCCATGTAGTTGCAAATGGCAAGATTTTATTCTTTTTGATTGCTGAGTAATCCATTGTGTGTGTGTGTGTGTGTGTATCACATCTTTTGGATCCATTCATCTATTGATGGACATTTGGGCTCTTTCCATACTTTGGCTCTTGTTAATAGTGCTGCTATAAACATTAAGGCTTATGTGCTCTGTTAAAACAGCACACTTGTATCCCTTGGATAAACACCTAGAAGTGCAATTGCTGGGTCATAGGGTAGTGCTATTTTGAATAATTTGGGGAACCTCCATACTGTTTTCCAGAGTGTCTAAAATCTGTTGTTTTTTTTTTTTTTAAAGAATCTTGTTTTAATCCCCGTTACTTTTTAAAAGAGCAAATTGATGTTATTTAACTAGGAGTATACATCTAAATTAGTAAAATTTAGGAAACTCTTGTTACTTCTCAAATTTAACTTTTTGGTTATTTTAAGGAGATAATTGATCTCCATGTACTTTTTTCAGAGCCACCCAGGTCATATAATAAAGTAAAATCATATGTTACACACAGGTTTTAAAAATTGTGATAAAACACATATACATAAAATTTATCATCTTTACCAGTTTTAAGTGTATAGTTCGGTAGTGTTAAGTACATTCACATCATTGTGTGACCAATCTTCAGAATTATTTTTATCTTGCAAAACTGAAACTCTAAACCTGTTGAACAATCATGGATTCCACCAATGCCCAACCCGTGGCAACCGTTATTCTACTTCTTGCTTCTGTGACTCTCACTACCCCAGGTACCTCATGTACGTGAAATCATACATAGCATTCGTCTTTTTGTCACTGGCGCGTTTCACTTAGCATGATGTCTTCAAGGTTCATCCATGCTGTGGCATGTGTCTGCATTGCCTTTAAGACTGAACATTCCATTGTGTGTATATATGACATTTTGTTCATTTCTTCATGCTTTGTTGGACACTGGTTACTTCCATCTCTGGCTGTGGTGAATAATGCTTCTGTGAACACGCGTGTACAAACATTTGAGTCCCTACTTTATATTCTTTTGGTTACACACCAGAAGTGGGATTACAGGGTGGCAATTTTATTTTTTAATTTTTAGAGAAACTACTGTATGGTTTCCATAGTGGGTGTACCATTTTATCTTATAATCAAGAATTCATAAGGGTTCCAGTTTTCTGTATCCTTGCTGACACTTGTTTTCTTTTATCTTTTTTTTTTAAGTAATAGCCATTCTAATGTGATGAAGTAGTATCTCATTGTGATTCTGATTTGCATTTCCCTAATAATTAATGATGTTAATAAGTACCTTTTCATGTGATTTGTGTATTACATTTGGAGAAATGTCTATTCAAGGTTGTTGCCCATTTTTTAATAGTATTGTTTGGTTTTTCGTTGTTGGAGTTCTTACCACATCTATGATTTGCAACTGTTTTCTCCCATTCCGTGGGTTACTTTTTTACTCTGATGATGGTATCTTTTGAGGCACAAAGTTTTAAATAGTGATGTCATTCAGTTTATCTTTACTTTTGGTGTCAATTCCAAGAAATCACTGCCAAATAGGGTGTAATGAAAGTTTTTCCCCTGTTTCCTTCTACAAGTTTTATTATACAAAGCAGGTCTTAAAGTTTAGGTCTTTGATCCATTTTGAGTTATTTTTTTTGTCTGGTCAAGATAAGGTTTCTGCCTCATTTTTTGTTATATGGATATCCAGTTTTCCCAGCACCATTTGTTGAAAACTGTCCTTTCCCCATTGAATGGTCATAGTACTCTTACTGAAAATAATTTGATTACATATATGAGGGTTTATTTCTGGGCTTTCAGTTCTATTCCATTGGTCTATATGTGTGTCTTTGTATACTTTATTTTTTTCTTTCATAGTTTATTGTCAAGTTGGTTTCCATATAACACCCAATGCTCATCCCCACAAGTGCCCTCCTCCATGCCCATAACCCCCCCTTCCCCTCTCCCCGTCACCCGTCAGCCCTGTTTATTCTCAGTATTCAAGGGTCTCTCATGGTTTTCCTCCTTCCCTCCCTCTCCCCAACTATTTTTTCCCCTTCACCTCCTCCATGGTCCTTTGTTAAGTTTTTCCTATTACACTTATGAGTGAAAACATATGGTATCTGTCCTTCTCTGCCTAATTTATTTCACTTAGCATGACACCCTCGAGTTCCATCCATGTTGCTACAAATGGCCAGATTTCATTCTTTCTTATTACCATGTAGTATATAGTTTATTTTTAAATAACATAATACAGTTTTACAATATAAAATTATTTGCAAATTTGATAACCCTTATTTTTACTAACACATAGATACTCAGTAAGAAAAAAGTATAATATCAGCTTGGGTTATTTGGCTTTTCTAATGAACCAAAACCATTTAGATAGGAGTACTGCAAACAGTTTATTCTAGTAAAAGGCAAAATGTCATAGCTAACATGAATTATAGTGGAAATTATTTGAGATCTGAGAATTTTGAAGAAGAGTCATAAAGCTTAACCAACACTTAACTGACTGAGCCTCCCAGGTGCCCCTTAATATCTTATTTAAGTTTTTAGTTTTTAGCATAGACTATATCTTTTTAGCATATACTATGTCTACTAACAGAACTTAGAAATAATACTGAACTTTTCTATTAGTCTCTCACATTGTTGTAGAGACAGTGGTGAAATGAACAAAAGGATATGGTGTATCAGGATATGTAGTTTGTATTTTTGGTTAATGACTATTTATTAGAAAACCTAGAGATAGTGTTACAGTCTTGACAAAACCATATGTTTCTCAATATAATCTTTTCTTTAAAAACATTAGTTAACTTTTGATTATTATGATAGGGATCAGAATAGTAAAATGAAAATTTGCTAGTAACTCTACATCTCCTTTTAGTATGGCTGATATACTATGTATTACTAAACTTTTTGCAGAGCAGTAGCAAACTGAAAAATCGTATTTGAGTTTTACTTCCTTTCTACATCATACTGTCTGGTAGAGGTACAGATGAATAGGAAGTAGGGAGAAAAGTCTGAAATATAAAAGCCTTCAATCTAATTAACTTCTAAGTATAAGATTGAAATATATAATTTACCTCATGTACATACAACATTTGAAAAAAATGTTCATTATTTATAGACATGGACTATTCTAAAATATATGCTATCTGCCTAATGAATGGATGTCAAGAACTGTGAAGGGCTTGAGATTTTTACCCTACTTGTAAGCTAAGAAATTACCAAGCAACAGTTGCAGGCTGGTAGAAGACATGAGACTCCAGAGGCAGAAACAAAAGACGGTTTGTTACTCATAATAGTAACTCAGTGTCAAGTTTTGGTGGGAGGGGGCATTGATTCCTAAGCCCATTCCCATGGGATGATGTCAAGAAAGTCAAACGACACCTGCACACTAGGTGGGCTGTATAAAGGGTAGGAACTCTGAGTTTAGGGAACTTTAATTCTTTTCACACAGGCAGGGAGACTGCCTGGCTTGGTCGGTAGAGCATGTGACTCTTGGTCTTGGGGTTGTAAATTTGAGCCCCGAGTTGGGAGGTACAGATTACTTAAAAATAGAATCTTTAAAAACAAAACTTCTTTTAAAAAGTTCATTTATTTTTGAGAGAAAGAGTAGGTGAGGAGCAGAGAGAGAGAGGGAGAGAGAAAGAATCCCAAGCAGGCTCTGCGCTGTCAGCACAGAGCCCCACATGGGGCTCAAACCCATGAACCATGTGATCATGACCTGAGCC
Organism: Mungos mungo; assembly: GCA_004023785.1. Classification (NCBI taxonomy): domain Eukaryota; kingdom Metazoa; phylum Chordata; class Mammalia; order Carnivora; family Herpestidae; genus Mungos; species Mungos mungo. The sequence goes on along the minus strand of PISW01007962.1, from coordinate 67,425 downwards.
GAAATCAAGAGTCAGATGCCCAACCCACTAAGTTGTCCAGGTGCCCGCCAAACGGAACTTTTCAAATGGACAGTAAGTATGTCTGCTCTGTGCTCCAGAGGGAGATGGTATATGGCTCCAAGGGGCATTCTTTGCCTCAAAGCAATAATTCAACAGAGCCATAGAAAACTCTGTCAGCAATGGGCCTGGGCTGAAATTTTTGTTTAGTAAATATGTTATTCATAATGTAAATTAATAATGTAAACAAATTCACAAGAGGAAATGTTTAAAATTTGTGGGAGAACCAAGTTTAAATGTTTTACTTTTTATACCTAATAATATATAATTTAAGAAACTTCAAAAATTTTACATTATTGAAAATAAGGAGTTCTACTTAGGATCATTGCTGGTAAGCAACATATTTTTGAAACTAATAAAATTTAACTTGAGAATACTCTGAATTTAAAACACTTAACTAATTCATATTGTCTATCTTCTTTTTAATCTGTACAGAGAGAGTTTGATCTGTATGAGGCCATGAAAAATTTTAGATGTGAGAAATGTGTTGTTTTTAAATAAGTTAAAAGAAAGTTTCTCATTGTTTACACCAAACCAAAGTGAACCATTCTGAGAGAACCACCATCTCCACGTTCCTGAAAGTAAACAAATAAAAACAATTAAAATCATGTTTATGTAGAGACTAAACCACATTTGACTTAATATTTACATTTTAGTATTTTTAATATAAATAGTAGAAAACATTGAAACAAAATAAAATAGTTAAAAATTAATAAGTAAATAAGAACTGTGTATCTAGCTTACTGTTAAAATTTTGATATGGCATTCATAAATGTTAGTAAATATTAATATATAAAGCATAAAAAGGTAAAGGACAAATGTTAGTTGAAATTTGGAGGCATGTAAGCCTCCTGCAGTGAAAAGTTGCAAATTGTGGGTCCTCATTTTTGATTCTGCCTATTTGATTTTATAATACTGTCTCTCCCCAAAGTCTATTTCTTAATTTCGGTGTTTTGCTGAGTATTTGAGAGTGGCTTTTGAGGTAATGTTTCATAGAAAAGATCATGGTTTTCTAAGCCCTTATAAAATTTTATGAAGCTGCAAAAAGATACAAGAACTTCATCCATTTTCCCTTTTTTTTCTTTCTCACCTTCTTCCTTACCCCATTAAGTATAGATTCATAAAGAATTTTATCATAGATTCTAAAATTGGAGAAAGTTTAAACATGACACCAAAGGTGAATGATATTTGAAAAACAGTACAGTGGGGAAATTTTTGAAGGTTTGGAGATAACCTAGTTAGAGTTAAAATGGTAAAAGGGAAAAGTAAAGAGAATAAGGGATGGTGGTTATTTCTTAAACAAACATGTCATAATTGGAGACATTACTCTTATTTAAAGAATTTAAAATTACTCCTTAATTATATCTTGAAAGTTCTTTTTAGTAAGACAAGCCTTTCAGAAATTTGTTCTACTAGAAGGAAACAGGTGTGGGGTTGGCACGTAAGGGAAACATGTATGTATGTATGTATGTGCCTGTGAATCCTGATGAATAAAAAAAATAAAACAGCCTGGAAAAACAGGTAACAAGAAGAATGAGAAATTTAATATTGCTGAAGGCTTATGTGTGTGTGTGTGCTGTCAAGTTCAGGAAATTTAGGTAGCTTTCAATTTAAAAACAAAAACATTGAAAGCACCCACATTTTAAAAAACTTAAGTTCCAATCCTTGGCTTATAAACTACTATCCCAAAGTCTGTTTTCTCCATTAGTAGAATGATCATCAAGGAACATGGATTTAGCTTTTGGTCTTGTTGACTAACTGGCAGAGAGCCGAGGTAAATTATTTTTCTAATATCTGGTTATAACTGTTGCCAAAGGCCAGATTTTTTGTATACTCGATGTATCATCTGGTTCAGCCATATTGTTGATGTATATACAGTGTCTTATGTCAAGAATTACATTTTCAAAAGTAGGAATCTTAGAATTAACTTCTCCCAGATCTTAAAAAAAAAAATCTTTTCCTTTGAAGAGTTTCCTTAAAAATTCATTCTATTTGTAAAAGACTTACTTCAGGGCATTTCAGGATTTCCATGATAATGTGTTCCATGCCAAGTAACATTAACTTTGCCTTATTCAACTTAAGGAATATTTTGATGATTAATGAAATAATTATTTTGTATATGCAGTTATTTAATTATAATTTGAAATTGAATTCATTAAAAAGAATTTGGAACACAGAAAAGTATAAACATTTACCCATAGTCCCACCAGTCATATAAAACTGTGGTTTAATATGTATTTCTTTCTAGTCTCTTTTTTTCCACATATATTTTATTTGTTTTTTAAAACAGAGTTGAAATCATATATATAATTCTATATATTTCAGAGGGTTTTGCCTCACTGTAAATACTTTTCATTGCTTCCAGTCTTTGCTTTTAATGGCTTAATTTTATTCCATTAAATATTGTAGCTTTACCCTACGATTCCTTTTTTTTTTTTTTTTATTAAATCTATGTTGTTCCCAGTTTCCTCCTTTTCAAATAAGTAAAATGTTTAGAGGACATTATTAGGCATGGAGTTTTTTTTCTGTATTGAGGATTATTTCTTTGGTTGGGAGTTGCAGAAATAGAATTACTGGGCCAAAGCTTATAAAATTTTAGGCCTCTAGATAAAAACTAGAATTGGTAGTTTCACTTTCTTTATTTCCTAGTTTGGGAGGAGATGGTTTTGTTTGGTAATAGGAAGTTGTGGTTTTGGTGGAGGCTGATTTTCATTTTATTAAGGCCTGAAACTGTGCTCACCCTTTACCGAATGGCTACATGTTAATTCCTGTAATAATTTATTGCAACAAAAGGGGGTTTTCCCCAGACCCTTATTTGATTTCAACATACTGTTAGGTACATTTTCTAAACCACACCCTACTGCTGTTACCTAATGTTGGGTGATACCAGGTCACTTTCTTTTAAATGTACATAGACTTTCATAATCAAATTCTGCAGACAAGTTAAGCTTTGTTTTGCTACAAACTGGATTTTGACCTGTTCCTCACCTAATACAGATGTACATATTTTTAATACTAAGTGATCATCTCATTATTTTATATTAGGTTTCCCCTAATGGTCTTTTCTAACATTTCTGATTTGGTCCAACAATAAATAAATCCCAGAAGTGTTCTGTTTTAGTGAGAGAAGAAAGTTTCCTAATTTACAGTCCTTTGATTTTACAGATGAGGACGAAACCAAGGCTCAGAAAGGTTAAGTGTTTTATCCATAATTACTCATGTAGTGGCAGACCTGGAATTAGAATTTAGTTTTTATTTCTCTGAGGTGCTTTTTCCACTACAGCTTTTTTTTAAATCTACTAACAAGGAACATATGTTCTACAGGCTACTTTATGATGAACTCCTGATTGCCTTTCTGTGTCATTTAAGGCTCTTGTCTACAGGTAGGCCAGCCAGTAGCTCACCCCTGTGTGACAGGAGATGTCCAGTTGCTCAAGTTTCACTATTAGGTGTTAACTCTGCTTTTTACATATTTGGTAATAGCCACAGATTTATTTTTAATCAGTATCCCAGAGTAGTGTTGCTTGATACTCTTTCTAGAAAAATGAAATCTTAAGTTGACTACAATCTAGCAGTTGCCAAAGGTTGGCTTGAGGCTTCTGGTATGTATGAGAGACATGTTCATAGATAAGCTGTCTATCTCACTGTCTAGCCTTCGCTGTGTTAAGTCAGCCATCAGAAAGGAAGATGCTCAGAACATGTCCTCTTTCCTTTCCACAGAATAGCCTTCGCTGAACTGTGATTCAGTATAATTCAAGCTTTTATAGAAGACTTATAATGAAAACTTTTATGTGACTAGGATTTCTTTTTCAAAACTCTACTTCAAGAATGTTTAGTTTATAACACAAGCATTCTTTGTTGGTTTAAGAGAGAGAGAGAGCAGGAGAGGGACAGAGAATCTCAAGTAGGCTCACGGGTCCCCAAGCATTCTTGAGTGTGAATCCAGGCTAGAAAAATGTTTCCATTTAGTCAAAGTTACTGTTTGTATACTTTAAACAGTTAAGTCAGTAAAGGCAATAATGGTGTTTTGTAATTTCAAAATGCTTTCAGATGACCTAATTTAACATAGCAGTCCTGTGGTGTTGTTAAATATAACTATTCCAACTTTATAGTTTAGGAAATATGTATAAAGAGATTGTGGCAGTGAGGAAGTAGTGGAACAAAAGTAAATCCTACATTCTTTCTATTATACCGTGGTGCCTCCCCAAGTAAAGTAAATCTATTTCCCCTTTTTACCTCAGCCTCCCCAAATTCAGAGCTAAGCTCCTTTTTAATTTGTATGTAACAGCCCAGATATATACCAACATCTCTTACTTTGAAAATTTTAATTGATTTTTGCTTTGTCTAATTTTATTTTAGATATTGTATATAAAATAATTTTGAGAACCCAACCCCAAATCTTTCAAAAAGTAGGTAGGTCAGAAATACTAAGATAAATTGGTTCATATCTATGAAGAATGATCAATATTTATGGCTGTGTTGGCCCTTTTGTTTTCTACCTAATAGTTTATCTAACTTTCCTCTTTAGTTAATAGGTTGATATATTTAAAAGTATTTTTAAAAAATTATCCTCTGAGGACAGAAATAAGTATGATACAAGTTTAGCACTAATACCATCTTAAAAAATATTTGAAGATGTTATCCATAAAGTAGATTAATAAATTTTATGATAGAGGTGTCAATGAACCAAAAATTGCTAATTTTATCACACTTTTAGAAATTACATAATTAAACTTGAGTTATATAAGGTGTACCTTATTAACATGGATAATTGTCAATATGTAAACATTTATATATGACATAGCAGTCCTGTGATAAATATATATGTATGTGTATGTATGTACATATTTTATATGTAAAAATACATATTACAATTAAGTTTATATGTAAATATATGAATATATGTAGGTATATAGGTTTGTATTACATATAAATGTATATGTAAATATATATTATATATGTGTGTGTATAAATCCCCAATATTTACATATTGACAATACACACACACACACACACACACACACACTTTGTTCTATTCATACTGCTCTCTTCTGGCTGGAATCCACCTTGCTGGATGATAGATGGGCAAACAGAGCAATATAAACAGGAGACTGGTATATCTGTCATAATTCCACATTAAAAAAATGAGTTTCTGGAATTTCCAAGTCTAAGATTTTTTCCAGACAGTAAATAGTACAGGTAAAACAATATAGGTATATGAGTGCACGATTTATTACCTATTTGTTAATGACTTAAGTCCATATTAAACAATGTATTTCAACATGCAAGCCCAAGTTCAAGTTATCCTCTTCTAAATTGATCTATTAAAGTTTAATGGAGAAATCAAATTCTTTTCCTCAGCATTTGTCAGTACAAATCCTTCCCAAAATCTTCCCAGGAGCCAGCTACACTTCTAGTAGTTTTATTTATTTACTTTTAATGGTGGTGAAATATACATAACAAAATGTGCCGTTTTAATTATTCATGACTTTTCTAATTTGCTTTTTCTTTGCTGTGATTGACTCTTAACTGTATCTCAGTTAAGATCTGTTTAAGTGTGTTTTTCAAAATAGTTCTGGAGAAAGTAGGTAAGAATCTTAAAGTATACCACATCTATTAGAGAACAGTCTGCCAAATTGCAGGACATCTGAGGTTAGTAATATAACTGTGAAGATAATCTATAAAAGTGAGAAGGAGTTAAGCATTTGTGGAATTGCCGCCTTGCAGGGAAAAACTGTCAGAGTGTTTTTTGTTTGTTTTCAGAAAGATTAATATAACTTGTTCTTCAGATGGTAGTTACTTGAAGTTAAGACATGGAACATAATTCCCTTTTCATATTTTTCACAAAAGAGAAGGTGAACAGGGAAATCTGAAGAACAAACTTTTTCTTGAGAAGTTGTAAGTAGGCAGTAATGTATACTGTTTGAGAAAAATGTAACTACTATAGTAACAAAGATTTTGACAGCCAGCTAATTCAGAACTTTACACCTGGAGAACTTTACACCTATATATAACCCAGTAGATTCTATCCAAAGAATTTTCTTAAAATTGAAGTCCATATACTGATGAAGACTAAAGCTAAAATTAAAGCAGGGATTTAAAACAGTATCACTCCTTACTTTAAACAGAAAATAGCTCTAGGGCAGAGCAGAATATGAACTCTGAGTGTTTGGGTCCTCTGGGTATTGACAGAGATAGATAATCTATACTAATATGGGTATAATATATGTTATGTATAACACACACACTAATATAATGGAACATTTAAAAGGTGAAAGATTTATGCGATCTAAAGAGAAACCAGAGTATAATGGAACACTTATTGTTGTGTTGTGTGTCTGCCTAGGGGGAGGGGAAGATTGTAAACAAATCTTAAATTGTAGTTAATGCCGTGCATGCTAAAGTGGGTGAAGGGGTGAAGCGTATGGATGTCTGCCATTTACTTTGTATCAGAATATAAGATGGATTGATATAAGGATTCATTAATGGACAGATACATGATAAAGCAATTATTATAAAACAATAACTATAGAATATGGGTAGTAGTTACATGGATGATTATACAAGTCTTACAACTTTTTTTGTATATTTGAAATTTTTCATAATAAAAAGTTGGAAGAAATGATGTTAATGATAAGGTGCTTAAGTTTATATAGGTCTAGTTTGCTTCAGGCAGCATTTATTGACACCTAAAGTATGACAAAGTGATAGAACAGGTATTAGGGCTATATGGCAGTGAACTGACTCAGATGCTCTTGGGTGGTGAGTTGAAACTGGAGAGAAAGGCATAGGTTAGGTAATGGAGAGTTTTTTGTACCATGTTAAAGAGCTTGGACTTTATCCTATTGGTTTTAGGCAAGAGAATGATAGGAATTTGATATTTAAGTGTTAAAAAAAATGCCATGGAAAGAATAATACCTAGCTATACTTGTATAATTGGGGATTTAGTATTAAATGGGCCAGGGCTAAGTCATTTGATCTATATGTTGAGAAGTTAGGTTTGATCTGTTTCTTAAGAATGAAACAAATCTCTTCAGTTTACAATAACAACTTTCCTAAAAAAATATGTATCTGTGGAGCCCAATTAATTATATAAGCAACTTAAATAAATTTGGTCATACTATGTATGCTTGATCTGTTTGGCCATTTGTAGGCTTTGCTTATCCAGGTAAGAGTTCAGCTTAGATAGTAGTAGACTTCCTGTATATGTTTAGAGTTGCTTCATTTTAATTCTGGGCATACATATAATTAACAGGCACATACAAATCCATATGGGTTAGACATAAATGTGAAAGGCAAAACTTTAATAATAGAATATCTGTGTAACACTGGGAGGAGAACATTTTAAGACCTTAAAAACGTACCATAAAGGGGAAGGGTGGTACATTCTTAACTTTAATATAGTTGAATTTCTCTTTATCAACCATAAACATAAAGAGAAGACAGGCAACAAACAAGGAATAGTTATTTGTAACACTGACAAAAGATTAGTTTCCAGAATGTATAAAAAATTACAAACCAGTGAGAAAAAGACAAAGAAAATAAGAGAAATGAGTGAAAGACAGGAATTAGGTACTTCTAGAAAGAAGAAACATAAATGATCAGAAATACATGAATAGATGTTCACTTTTATTAATCAGGCAAGTGCAAATAATAATTTCTTTTAACTTTTTAATGTTTATTTGTTGTTGAGTGATTGAGTGAGAGAGACAGAGAATCAAAAGCAGGCTGTAGGCTCCAAGCTGTCTTCACAGAACCTGACAAGGGGCTGGAACTCATGAGCTGTGAGACACTTGAGCTGAAGTTGGATGCTTAAGCAACTGAGTCATGCAGGTGCCCCAGGCAAGTGCAAATTAACACTTTAGTGATAAACTGTTTCCCAGCTGGTAGGAATGGCAGAAATGGAAAAAAATGAATGTTAAATGTAAGTATGAGCAAGATTGTAGAACAATGGAAACTCTTATCTTTGGCTAGTGGAATGTAAATTGGTAAAACTACTTTGAGAAAAATTTAGATTTATTTATCAAAACTAAAGATGTGTATTGCGCATGACCAGAAATTCTTTTCCCAGGTGTGTACCCTAGGGATATACAGGAAAATGTTAGCAGCACTGGGTATAATAGAAAAAGCTGGAGACAACTTAAATGTCCATCAACAGAGTAGATGAACAGATTAGATATCCATCCAATAGAATACAATTGGCAATGAAAATGAATAAGCTTACACCAATACATATCAGCAAGGATCTATTTCAGAAACATAGTACTGAGTGAAAAAAGCATGTAACTAAAAGAATACACTGTGTTCAGCTTAAATGAAGTTCAGAAATAAGTAAAACTGTGTATTATTTTAGGGATATAGCCACATATGGGAAAACCGTAGAGATAAGCAAGGGAATGATTAACATAAAATTTAGGACTGAGAGTAGGTAGAGGGAGAGGAATGTAATGAGGGGAACCTTAAAAAGTCTGAAACCTGGTAATGTTAATGATTATTTTTGGATGGTGGGATTATAGGTCATTTTATATTTTCTCAACTGGGGATGATTTTGCCATCCTGCTCCCTTGACGATGTCTGGAGATGTTATTTGGTTGTCATGACTGGGGTAGGGTAGCTACTCGCATCTGGTATATGGAAACTAGGGATGCTGCTAAAGCCCACAGTATACAGGACAGCTCCCCAAAACAAAGAATCATCTGGCCCCAAAAGTCAGTAGCTCTGAGGTCAAGAAACCTGGTCTAGAAGAGGATTGTTTGGGTTTGAATTCCAGCAGTATACTTTATAAACTGTGGGGAAGTTACTTAATATCTATATCTGTTTCTTTGTCTATAAAATGGGACTAATAGTAATATTTACCTCATTAGGGTTGTTGTGAGAATTAACTGAATTAAAACATTTAAAGTGTTGAGACCAGTGCCAGTTATACAATAAGCAGTTGAGAGATATACTAGCATTATTTTATTTTATTATTTTCTTTGCCTTTTTTAATTTTTAAAACTTGGTTCTTATTGAATATATTCAATTGGTTAAAGTTAAATAAATAGTTGATAGAGAAATATGCTGAAAAATAGTTATTAAAAGAAAATTATACAAAGACACATAAAATTATAATTTAAAATGCAGTATATGAAAATTTGGAATAGGAAATACCTTTGTAAGAAATAATTACAGGCTATTGTAATCCATATTTTATCTGTATCATCCTAAACAAGAAACTAGAAGGTTGAACATGAAGTGTAGATGATTGGTACTAATCTGAATTTAAATTGTATTAATACCTGAATTTAAAGACTGGTGGACTAAAAATTAGGTTATGATAACCATTCTATATTTTAGTACACAAACTGATATTCCTCTTATTCTATATAATAACCCTTCAAGAAAGATCCTTGGGAAATCATTTTCTTGATTAGATGTCTTGTATACTTATGTATTCAAGTTGATGTGTGTAAAGATTTGACAGGATGCAGTTTTCTTCTTTAACAAGCGTTCTACAAAAAAGTTATTTAAAAATTTATAAAATTTAAAGTTAAGATTCTTTAAGCTTTAGCAAATTAAGTGCTGATTTTATGAATGTACTCAACTCTAACACGGAATATTTTTCTCTAAACAAATCAAGAAATAACATTATTTTTATTATAAAGAAGTAGATTAAAACAATGGTTTAATAATTATTATCATTAGTATAGTTCCATATAATTAGCAAAGTCCTACCACATACATAGTCACAATACTCCTTATAGAAATCCCATATGTGGAATTATCTGTTTTGTAGATGAAGAAGTTGAGGCATACATAGATGAAATGATTTCCCAAAGTATAATGCTAGTAATTGCCGAGCAGTTATTCAAACTCAAGTCTCATAATGAATCAGTTACTATGGCAATCCACTGAGAACTTTTAATAAAATTATGAGACTTTTTCTGACTTAGACTTAACCTTTTTTTTTTAAATTTATTTTTGAGAGAGAGAGACAGCGTGAGCAGGGGAGGGTCAGAGAGAGATGGAGACACAATGCACAGAGCCTGACGTGGGGCTCGAACCCATCAACCGTGAGATCATGACCTGAGCTGAAGCTGGATGCTCTACCAACTGAGCCACCCAGGCGCCCCTAGACTTAACTTTTTTGAAATTGGTATGATAGAGCATTGATATTTCCTCAAAATGAATTTAGATATTTTAATGGCAGAATTTGGAGAGAGATCCCATATGCATTATTTGTGAAATTATACATAAATATAATAATAGAAATGCATTTGATAAACATGTTGTTATTATATACCTTTCTTTTATTTTTAAACTTTTAATTTTGGATACTTTCAAACATATACCAGAGTAGACAGAATAGTATATGTAAACTGCTTCTTTTACTCATCACCCACCTTCATCAATTATCAACTCATGGTGACTTCAATTCAGGTATATCCCTCCTACTTACTCCCCACTGGATTATTATGAAGCACATTCCATGTATATAATTTCATTTGTACATATTCCATTATGCAAATTTTGTTTTTCAAACAAAACTATTTTAATAATAATTATAGCCCTGAAATACTAAAAAACTGAATAGTTATCTAGAAAAATATTTTCCCATTAATGTATACCAGTGAGCATCTTTTTCTGAGTTGAAAATAATCATATAGTATGCTTTTCTCTTGGAATTTAATTTTCTAATAATAAACAGTACGAGAAAGTATTTTACCTGTTCTATGTAGTCTTCTCTCCTTTCTCCTTTAAAAATAAAACATCACAACATTAATTATATGACATCTAATAAAGGACCTTAATTAAAATTGTTAACAGAACCTTTTTTGCCTTTGAAAGCATAAATTTAATTTTTAAAATTTATGTTTTGAATTTACATCCAAGTTACTTAGCATATGGTGCAACAGGGATTTCAGGAGTACATTCCTTAATGCCCCTTACCCATTTAGCTCATCTCCCCCTCCCACAATCCCTCCAGTAACCCTCTGTTTGTCCTCCATATTTAAGAGTCTCTTATGTTTTGTCCCCATCCCTGTTTTAATATTATTTTTGCTTCTCTCCCCTTATGTTCATCTGTTCTGTGACTTTAAAAAATTTTTTTTAATGTTTTTTTTATTTTTGAGAGACAGAATGTATGATCAGGGGAGGGTCAGAGATAGAGAGAGAGGGAGACACAGAATTCGAAGACAGGCCCCAGGCTTTGAGCTAGCTGTCAGCACAGAGCCCGACATGGGGCTCAAACCAATGAACCACGAGATCATGACCGGAGCCAAAGTTGGATGCTTAACTGACTGAGCCACCCAGGTGCCCTGCTGTGTCTTAAAGTCTTCATATGAGTGAAGTCATATATTTGTCTTTCTCTGGCTAATTTCACTTAGCATAATACCCTCTAATTCCATCCACGTAGTTGCAAATGGCAAGATTTAATTCTTTTTGATTGCCGAGTAATAATCCATTGTGTGCGTGTGCGTGTGCGTGCGTGCGTGTGTGTGTGTGTGTCTGTGTGTATCTCACATCTTTTTGATCCATTCATCCATTGATGAACATTTGGGCTTTTTGCATACTTTGGCTCTTGTTAATAGTGCTGCTATAAACATTGGGGCTTATGTGCTCCGTTAAAACAGCACACCTGTATCCCTTGGATAAACACCTAGTAATACAATTGCTGAGTCATAGGGTAGTTCTATTTTGAATTTTTTGAGGAACCTCCATCCTGTGTTCCAAAGTAGGTGCACCAGTTTGCATTCCCACCAGCAGTGCAAAAGGGTTCCTCTTTCTCTGCATCCTTGCCAACATCTGTTGTTGCCTGAGTTGTTAATATTGGCCATCTGACAGGTGTGAGGTGGTATCTCATTGTGGTTTTGATTTTTATTTCCCTGATGAGTGATGTTGAGCATGTTTTCATGAGTCAGTTGGCCATTTGGATATCTTCTTTGGGGAAGTGTCTATTCAGGTCTTTTCCCCATTTCTTCACTGGATTATTTGTTTTTTATGTGTTTGTGTGTTGAGTTTGATATGTTCTTTATAGATTTTGGATACTAACCCTTTATCTGATATCATTTGCAAATATCTTCTCCCTACAGAACTTTTAAAATATATCCTCAGTAGAAAGAGAAATATTTAAAATAATCCCAATTTAAACAAATTGAAATACTGAAAACTCAAGAGACTGCAATAGCCAAACCTCAAAATAGTATGAAAGTACAAGTGATTCTCATACATACCTTTAGGGCTGATATCTGCACTGAAATCTATTCATTTGAGTAGAGCTAAAATCTACTCATTTTACCTGAGCTAAAATCAAGAGTCAGGTGCTTAACCCACTGAGCCACCCAGGTCCCTGATGATTATATTTCTATAAAAATACATGTTACTTGTCTGTCATTAACTCACAATTACTTGCTACTTTAGGATATGTTTGTTTAGAATGGGGTGTTTTGCTTAGCTATGTAGTTCAAAAGTTGCATAACACTTGAGGTCTTTCTGACTTGAACACATCCAGTGTTATTTCATCTCAAATTTATTGCATGAACTTTCTTCCTAAATTTACTGGAGAGTTACTCTTTGACCATTGGTACTAAAAGTATGGAATGAAGACTAATAATGGATCATCCAACTATTTTTTTTCAAACTATTTTTTGTGATTGAAAAAAAAGGAAGCAATTGTAAACTTTTAAGACAGTTTGACTGGATAATTCTATGTATGTTTAATTAAACTTTGAATTTTTATTTTAAAAGTTTTGATATTACATTTAAAAGGTTGATATAATTGACATATAACACTTTACTAGTTTTAGGTATAAAACATGATTTGATTTATTGTGAAATCATTACCACAGTATATCTAGTTAATATCTAAAACCAGTTAGAATTTTTTTCTTGTAAATGAAAAATTTTAATATTCTATAATCACCCTTCAGAAATTTAATACAGCATTATTATTTTTTTAAATTTTATTTTAGAGAGAGTACATGAGTAGGGGAGGGGCACATGGAGAGAGAGAATCCCAAGCAGGCTCTACGCCCAGCAGAGAGCCTGATGTGGGGCTTGATCCCATGACCCTGGGATTATGACCCAAGCTGAAACCAAGAGTGGGATGCTCAATCAACTAAGCCACTCATGTGCCCCTGACAGTATTTTATTGAATATAGTCATCATGCTGTACATTATATCCCTATGATTTACTTATTTTATAAATGAAAGTTTCTACCCTTTGATAACCTTCACCTATTTCTCCCACCACCCCCATCTCTGGTAAACACCAAACTCTTTTCTGTATTTAGGAGTTGGGTTGTTTTTGGTATTTGTTTAATATTCCACATATGAGTGAGATCATATGATAGCTGTCTTTCTCTGTCTGACTTACTTCAGTATAATGCCCTCAGGATTCATCTATGTTGTCAGAAATGACAGGCTTTCCTTGACTTTTATGGCTGAAAAGGATTCCATTGTGTATTTATGTCATATTCAACCACTGATGGACACTGTACGGTCGTTTCCATTACGTGGCTATTGTGAATAATGCTAATGAACATGGGAGCGTAGATATTATTTTGAGTTAGTATTTTTTGTTTGCTTTGGACAAATACACAGAAGTTGAATCCCTCAATCAAATAGTAGTTCTGGGTGGTTTTTTTTGTTTTGTTTTGTTTTTAAGAATCTCCTTATTGTTTTCTATAGTATATATTCCTACCAACAGTGTGCAAGGGTTCTCTTTTCTCCACAACCTTGCCAGGTCTTGTTATTTCTTGTCTTTTTGCTAATAACAATTCTCACAGGTGTGAGGAGAGAACTCATTGATGTTTTGATTTGTATTTCTTTGATGATTACTGATGTTGAGCGCCTTTTCATGTACCTATTGGATATTTGTATGTTGTCTTCAAAAAGATGTCTACTTAAATCCTTTGCCTTTTTTTTCTTTTGAGAGAGAAAGAACATGTACATAGTCTGGGGAGGGGCAGGAGAGAGAGGAAGAGTTCACACTCAGTGTGGAGCATGATGCGGAGCTTGACCTTATGACCCTGAGATCACCACTTGAGCCAAAACTTAGAGTCCGTCATTTAACTGATTGTACCAACCAGGCACCCCAGAACCTGTGCCCATTTTTTAACTGTATTATTTACTGTTGAGTTGTCGAGTTCTTTATATCTTTTGGATATTAACCCCTTATCAGATACATGATTTGCAAATATTTCTCCCATTCAATAGGTTGTATTTCATTTTGTTGATGGTCCTTTGCTGTGCAAAACTTTTTAGTTGGATGTTAGGTCCCACTTGTTTATTTTTGCTTTTTTTGACTTTTCTTTTAGTGTCAGATCAAAAAAAAAATTGTCCCCAAGATTGAAGTCAGGGCTCTTACCACCTATATTTTCCTAAGGAGTTTTACAGTTTCGGTTTTCATATTCAAGTCTTCAATCATTTTGGGCTATTTTGTGCATGGAGGATAGTGGTCCAGTTTCATTCTTTTGTATGTAGCTAGAACAGTTTTTCCAGCACCATTTATTAAAGAGTTTTTTTCTTTCCTATTGTACATTCTTGTCTCTTACATTGTAAATTAATGACCATATATGCTTGGGTTTAATTCTGGGCTCTCTGTTCTTTTCCATTGATCTATGTGTCTATTTTTTATTATGCCAATATCATACTGTACGATTACTATGGGTTTGTAATATAGTTTGAGATCAAGAAGTATGATACCTCCAGCTTGATTCTTCTTTCTCAAAATTGTTTTTGCCATTTGGGATCTTTTGTACTTCCATACAAGTTTTAGGATTGTTTGTTCTTTTTTTTGTGAAAAATGCCTTTAGTATTTTGAAAGGGATTTCATTAAATCAGTAGATTTTTTTGGGTAGTATGGACATTTTAACAATATTCTTTCAATCTGGTCATGGTTTATCTTTGAATTTATCTGTGACATCTTTAATCTTTCATTAATACCTTATGGTTTTCAGTGTGCATGTCTTTCACTTCCTTGAATAAATTTATTCCTATATTTTATACTTCTTGATGCAGTTGTAAACTAGATTGTTTTATATCTTTTTCTGACAGTTCAGTATTAGTATATAGAAACACAAGACAGTTTTGTATACTTATTTTTTTATCCTGAAACTTTACTGAATTATTTTATTCTCACAGCTTTTTGATGAAGTCTGGGTTTTCTGTAACTTATCATCTCCAAATAGACTTTTAATTCTTCCTTTCGAATTTGGATACCTGTTTTCTTGCCTAAGTGCTCTGCTATGACTTCTAATACTGCACTGACTAAAATGATAAGAATGGGCATTCCTGTCTTGTTCCTGATCTCAGAGGAAAAGTTTTCAGCTTTTACCATGGAGTATAATGTTAGCTTTTAGCTGTGGGTTTGTCATACATGGCTTTCATTATGTTGAGATATGTTCTCTCAATAACCACTTTTTGAGATTTTTAAAAATTCTAAATGGATGTTGAATTTCACCAGATGATTTTTCTGTGCATATCGAGATAATCATATGATTTTTATCCTTGATTTTGTTAGTGTGGTGTATCACATTGATAGATTTATAGATGTCAAACCATTCCTTGCATCCTGGGAATGGCACTTGATCATGGTGTGTGATCCTTTTAGTGTTATTGTTGAATTAGGTTGCTAATATTTTGTTGAGGTTTTCTGCATCTGTTCATCAGAGACACTTGCCTGTACTTTTCTTTTGTATGGTGTCATTGTCTGATTTTGGTATCAGGATAATACTAGCCTCACAAAATGAGTTTGAAAAAAGAAGAATTCACCAGTGAAGCCATCTGGTCTTGGACTTTTCTTTTGGGAGAGATTTTTTTTAAATGTTTATTTACTTTTCAGAGAGAAGGAGAGAGCGCGTGAGCAGGGGAGGGGCAGAGAGAGAGGGACACAGAATCAGAAGCAGGCTCCAGGCTCTGAGCTGTCAGCACAGAGCCCAACATAGGGCTTGAACTCATGAACTGTGAGATCATGACCTGAACCAAAGTCAGATGCTTAACCAACTGAGCCACCCAGGTGCCCCAGGGGAGATTTTTGATTAGAGATACAATCTACTTTTCTGTATCTTCATGATTCATGTTGGTAGGCTGTAAGTTCTTAGAGTTTTACCCATTTCTTCAGATTTTCCAATTTGTTGAGTTTTAATTGTTCATAGTAGTCTCTTATCCTTTATAAAAGTTTCTGGGATACCAGTTGTAACATCCCTTTCACTTCTGATTTTATTTATTTCTTTTTTTTAAGTCACATTTCATTTATTTCTGCTCTTATTGTTGCTATTTCTTTCTGCTAACCTTGGGTTTAATTTGTTCTTTTTCTAGTTTCTTGAAGTGTAAAGTTAGGTTGTTTATTTGACATCTTGTTTCTTAATGAAGGCATTTGTCATTACTAACTTCCCTCTTAGAGCTGCTTTTGATGCATCCCATAAGTTTTGATATGTTGTATTTCCATTTTCAAATTTGTCAAAGAATCTTTTTCTTTTGGTTTCTTCTTTGACACATGGGTTATTCCCGCACAATGTTGTTCAATCTTCACATATTTATAAATCTAAGTCCACTTTCCTTCTTGTAATTGATTTTTAGTTTCAAACCACTGTGGTGAGAAAAGATGCCTGATATGATTCGGTTCTCTTAAGTTTTTTAGGATTTGGGGGCATAACATCGGATTCTTCCTAGAGAATGTTCCATGTGAGCTTAAGAAGACTGTATTCTGTTGCTTGGATAGAATGTTCTGTGTGTGTTAGGTCCACCTAGTCTAACATGTCATTTAAGTATTTATTTTGAATGGGGGAGGGGCAGACAGAAGGGGAAAGAGAGACTTCCAAGTAAGCTCTGCACTGTCAGTGCGAGTCCAACACAGGATTTGATTCCATGAACCATGAAATCATGACTTGAGCCAAAATCAAGAGTTAGATTCTTAACCACCCTGGCACCCCTTTGATAGATTTTCTGTTTTGATGATCTAATTGATGAAAATGGGGAATTTAAGTCCCCTACTATTTTTTGTGTCTTTATTTTTTATTTTGAGAGAGAGAGAGAGAGAGAGACAGAGTGTACCCCTACTATTTTTTAATTGATGTCTGCTTCTCCCTTGATGTAGATCAATGTTTGCTTTATGTATTTAGATCATTCTTCATTGGGTGAATAAATATTTACAAATGTTATATCTTCAGGTGGGTCCTTTTATCATTATTTTATGACCTTATTTGTCTCTTATTATAGTCTTTGTCTTAAAGTATATTTTGCCTGCTGTAAGTATACCTACCCCAGCTTTCTTTTGCTTTTCATTTGCATGGAGTATATTTTTTTCCACCATTTGCTTTCAGTTTGAATGTCCTTACACTGTAGTGAGTCTCTGGTAGGCAGCATATAGATGGATCTTGTGTTATTATTCATTCAGCCACTGTCTTTTTTTTTTTTTAAGTTTATTTATTTTCAGAGAGAGCACAAGTGGGAGAGGGAAGAGGGAAAGGGAAAATCTCAAGTAGGCTTTTCCCTGTCAGTGCAGAGCCCAACATGGGGCTCAAACCCACGAAACTGTGAGATCACGACCTGAGCCAAATCAAGAGTCAGATGCTCAACTGACTGAGCCACCCAGCCATCCCACTCTGTGTCTTTTTATTGGAGAATTTAACTCATTTTTATTTAAAGCAATTTTTTGGTGGGCATGTACTTATTGGCATTTTGTTAAGTGTTTTCTGGCTTGTTTTTAAAATTTCTTTGTTCCTTTTTTATTTTTCTTCCTTTCTTCTTTTGTGATTTGATAATTTTCTGTAGTGATAGGCTTATATATCTCTTATCTTTTGTGTATCTATAGGTTTTTGCTTTGTGGTTATTGTGAGGCTTACATAAAACTATATATATATATATATATAGTATTCATATCATGTAGAAATAAATAAAAACGGTCTATTGTAAGTTGATAGCTTAAGTTCAGATACACTCTAAACCTGACTTCTTTTCTCCCTCTTCCACATTTTGTTTTGATGTCATAGTTTAAATCTTTTAGTTTTCAATATAACTTACAAATTATTGTAGTTACAGGTATTTTTACTACTTGTGTCTTTTAACCTCCATACTAGATTTATAAGTAATTACCTAACCACTTTTACAATGTAAGTTTATTTCTGATTTTTGCTATGTATTTACCTTGACCACTGAGATTTATACTTTCATATGTTTTCCTGTTGTTAATCAGTGCCTATGTTTAAGTTTAAGGAAGTCCCGTTAACATTTCTTGTACGTTGGGTCTAGGGATAATAAACTCCTTAAGCTTTTGCCTGTCTGGAAAACTCCTCCCCCACCTCACCCCGGGCCCCAAATCTTAAGGAGAGCTTTGCTAGAGTCTTGCTAGCAGTTTTTTTCCCTATCCGTATGTTGAATATATTATTCTTATTCCCTTCTGGCCTGCCAAGTTTCCACTCAAAAATTTTGATTTTCTTATGGAATTTCACTTTCACTTAACAAATTGTTTTCTTCTTGATGCTTTTAAGATTTGCTCCTTGTCTTAACAACAAATATTGTTAAAACACCCAAAGCAATCTACAGATTTAATACAATCCCAATCAAAATACCAGCAGCATTTTCACAAAATGTTCTAGAACACAGAATCCTAAAATTTGTATGGAACTACAGAAGACCCTGAATAGCCAAAGCAATCTTGTAAAAGAAAAGCAAAACTAGAGGCATCACAATTCTAGACCTCACATTATACTACAAAGCTATAGTGATCAAGCCAGTATGGTACTGGCACAAAAACAGACACATAGATCAATGGAATAGAATGGAAAACCCAGAAATAAGCCCGCAATTATATGGTCAATTCATCTTCAACAAAGGAGGCAGGATATACAATGGGAAAAAGACTCTTCAGCAAATGGTATTGGGAAGACTGGACAGCAATCTGAAAACAATGGAATTAACCACTTTTTTACACCATATACAAAAATAAACCCAAAATGATTAAGAACCTAAATGTGAGACATGAAACCATAAAAATCCTAGAAGAGAGCACAGTTATAATTTCTCCAACAATGGCCATAGCAAAATTTTCCTAGAAATGTGTCCTGAGACCAGGGAAACAAAATAAAAAATAAACTATTTCAGTGACTTCAAAATAAAAAGCTGCTGCACAGCAAAGAAACAAACAAAACAGTAAAGGACAACCTACTGAATGGGAGAAGGTATTTGCAAATGACATATCTGAAAAAGGGTTAGTATCCAAAATATATAACGAACTGATACAACTCAACACCAAAAAAAAAAAAAAAAACCCCAAAAAACAAACTATCCAATTTAAAAAATGGGCGAAGACATGAGCAGATAGTTCCCCAAAAAAGGCATCTAGATGGCCAACAGACACATGAAAAGATGATCAGCATCACTCATCATCAGGGAAATCCAAATCCAAACCACAGTGAGATAGCCCTTCACACCTGTCAGATGGCTAGAATAAAAAAAATATAAGAACAAGTGTTGGCAAGGATGTGGATAAAAAGGAACCTTCGTGCACTGTTGATGGAAATGCAAACTAGTACAGCCATTGTGGAAAACAGTATGGAGTTTCCTCAAAAAATTAAAAACAGAGGGGGACCTGGGTGGCTGTCAGTTGAGTGTCTGTTGACTTAAGCTCAGGTCATGATCTCACAGTTCTGTGAGTTCAAGCCCCAAGTCGGGCTCTGTGCTGGTCCTGCAGAGCTCCTTGGGATTCTCTCTCTCCACCCCCTGCCCCCAACCTGCTCTTCCCCTGTTTACCTTCTCTCTGTCTCAGAATAAATAAACTTTAAAAAAAATCTTTAAAAAATTAAAAACAGAACTACCATATGACCCAGTAATTCCACTACTGGGATTACAAAAACCCACTAATTTATAAAGGTAGATGTACCCCTGTTTATTGTATCATTATTTACAATAATGCTTCTCCCAATGTACTCTCTCAAAAAAAAAAAAAAAAAGAAACGACTACATTCTTAATAGGACAAAAGAGGATTTGATGAGCTAGAGAACAAGGAGGGTAAAGATAAGAGTATTTCAAGGAAGGAATAGTCAATAATATAGAATGCTACCAGCAATTATGTGGAAGAGATCTGGAAGAAGATAATGAGAATTTATCAGTAGAAAATTACTAATCATTTTCAAGGTGAGTAATTTAGAAGCATTGAGTACAAGGTGTCAATACATATTGTTTTAGTTGATGAAGATACAATTAAAATATGCTGTAGTAGTAAATAAGGTTGGATAGAGATGATATGGACAGATTATACAAGGTCTATATGGTGTAAGGTCACTCTAATGTCAGTTTGGAGAATGCCTCAAGGCCTTCTGTAATTTTTGTCTATGAACACATAATAGGCAGTTTCTGGTAAACAGTAGGCACTCACTAAATATTTGTTGAATGCCAGGTAAAAGAATGTTAACAAGTCTTATTAAATTTTTTTTCATAGTCTCTCTAAAATTCTTTTGTTCTTACTATCAGAATTTTCACACAGGTGTACTACCAAATTATTAAAATAAGCTTGCTATCTAGTTTTTCCTCCTGTCATTTCTCATTTCAGCCAAGTTGGAATGAAGCTGTCAGATTAATATTGCTATACTATGCTTTTGATTATGTCCCTCTCATGCTTGACAACTTTAAACGCCATATAAACCCTTACTGAAATAAATGTAAACTCTTTAGTCTTACACAAAGCCCATCCTCAATCTGGCCCATAACCTAGGTTTCAGTCTTTATCTTCCACTACTCCTTTTTACCTTAGCATCATTAAGTTTAGAAAACATATAAAGCTATGATCTGCTGGTCAAGTACAATGACTGTCACTGTCAAAATGACAGAATCACACAACCAAATAACGGTTGTTCCAAAATAACTCAAGTTCTTCAATTACGTTTTTTTAAAACGTAAAGAGTTCAAGCAGGGAAGAGGCAGAGAGAGGGAGAGACACAGAATTCAAAGCAGGCTCCGGGCTCCAAGCTGTTATTAGCACAGAGGCAGATGCCGGGCTCGAACCCACGAACTGTGAGATCATGACCTGAGCCAAAGTCAGGTGTTTAACAGACTGAACCACCCAGGTGCCCCTTCAATTACATTTCTTAAATACCATTAAGGAAACTACATTAACCATAGTGATATAAAAAGCCATAGATGTTTAAATGCATTCACCTGTGACATTATCATTACACTGATTGCCATAAACTTTCCATAACTTTGAGAAATTTCCTCTTTTACCCCCTTTGTTGTTTTTCCTTTTTCCATAGTGGTAAGAGCACTTACCATAAGACCTACTGTCTCAGAAAATTTTAATATATGGTGTTATTCATTATAGGTCCTGTATTATACAGTAGATCTCCAGAACTTGTTTTGCATACATGAAATTTTGTACTCTTTAACCAACAGTTTTCCATTTCTTCCTTTCCCTTTTTAGTTTGGTTTAATCTCATTTGTCTATTTTTGCTTTTGTTACCTGTGCTTTTGGTGTCCTATCCAGTAAATCATTGCTTAGTCCAATGTGTGGTAGCTTTTCCCCTAGATTTTCTTCTAAGACTTTATTGTTTCAGGTTTTGAGTTTGGGTCTTTAATCCATTTTGAGTTGATTTTTCAAATATGGACTGAGATAAGGTCCAGTTTCATATATTTACATGTAAATTTCTAATTTCCCCCCACATTTATGGGAGAAACTGTCTTTTCCTATGTGTATGTGTATTCATGGCACCCTGTTGAAGATCAGTTGATCCTTATATGCATGGTCTTAGTTCTGGCCATTTTGTTTCATTAGTTTGTATTTGTTTTTATGCCCATACCATACTGTTTAGATTATTATAACTTTGTAATATGTTTGAATTGGGCAGTATGACACCTCCAGCTTTATTCTCCTTGATCAAAATAGTTTCACCTATATATACCTGAATATATATATAGTTCCAAATACGTTTTAGGATTGTCTTCTATTTCTGTAATACCACTGGAGGGGGGAACCTGGTTGGCTCAGTCAGTTAAGCATCCAATTTCAGCTCAGGTCATGAAATCATAGTTTGTGGGTTCGAGCCCTACATAGGGCTCTGTGCTAGCAGCTCAGAGCCTTCAGCCTGCATCGGATTCTGTGTCTCCCTCTTTCTCTCTCTGTCTCTCTCCCATTTGCTCTCTCTCTCAAAAAAAAAAAACAAACCCATTTTTAAAAATGCCACTGGGATTTTTATAAAGATTGCACTGAATGTACAAACTGCTATACACAAAACATCTTTATCCATTCATCAGTCAATGGACATTTGGGCTCTTTGCATTGTTTGGCTGTTGTTGATAGTGCTGCTGTAAACATTGGGGTGCATATACCCCTTCAAATCTGTATTTTTTAATCCTTTGAGTAATTACATAATAGTGTAACTACTGGATTGCAGATTAGTTCTGTTTTTAGGTTTTTGAGGAAATTCTATACTATTCTCCAGAGTGGCTGCACCAATTTGCCTTTCCACCAGTGGTGCAAGAGGGTTCCCCATTCTCCCCATCCTGGCCAACACCTGTGGTTTCTTCTGCTGTTAATTTTCACCATTCTGACAAGTGTGAGGTGATATCTCATTCTGTTTTTGATTTGGATTTCCCTAATGATGAGTGATTTTAAGCATCTTTTCATATGTCTATTAGCCATCTGGATGTCTTCTTTGGAAGTGTGTTCATGTCTTTTGCCTATTTCTTCACTGGATTATTTGGTTTTTGGGTGTTGAGCTTGATAAAGTCTTTATAGATTTTGTATATTAACCCTTTATCTGATGTGCCATTTGCAAATATCTTCTCCCATCTCACTGGTTGCCTTTTAGTTTTGTTGACTGTTTCCTTCACTGTCTAGGAGCTTTTTATCTTGGTGAGGTCCCAGTAGTTCATGTTTGCTATTTTCCCCCTTGCCTCGAGAGACATGTCTAGTAAGAAGTTGCTGTGGCTGAGGTCAAAGAGGTTGCTGCTGCTTTTCTCTTCTAGGATTTTGAGGGTTTCCTGTAATTTAGGTCTTTCATCTATTTTGAATTTATTTTTTATATGGTATAAGAGTCAATAATCAAAAATCTCCAAACAAACAGGAGTCCTGGGCCAGATGGCTTGCCAGGGGAATTTTATCAGCTATTGAAAGAAGGGTTTATAACAATTTTTCTCAAACTGTTCCAAAAAATATAAGGAAATCTTCTAAACTCAGCCTATGAAGCCAGCATTACTTTGTTTCCAAAACCAGACTAAGACTCCACTAAAAGTGAGAATTATAGGCCAGTGTCCCTGATGAACCTGGATGGCAGAAATTCTCAAAAAGATACTAGCAAATTAAATTCAACAATATGTTAAAAGAACTGTCACAATCGGGGAACGTGGGTGGCTTAGTCGGTTAAGCATCTGACTTAGGCTCAGGTGATGATCTCACGGTTTGTGAGTTCAAGCCCTGCGTTGGGCTCTATGCTGACAGCTCAGAGCCTGGAACCTGCCTTGCATTCTGCGTCTTCCTCTTTCTCTACCCCTCCCCTGCTCATGCTCTTTCTCTTTCACTCTCAAAAATAAATAATGTTAAAATTAAGGGGAAAAATATTATGATGATCAAGTGGGATTTATTCCTGGGCTGCAGGGTTGGTTGCAAATCAATCAATGTGATACACCACATTAATAGAAGAAAGGATAAGAACCATATGATCCTGTCAATAGATGCAGAAAAAGCATTTGACAAAATACAGCATTTATTCTTTTTTTAATTTTTTAAAATATTTATTTTTGAGAGAGACAGAGTGTGAGTGGGGGAGGGGCAGAGGAAGGAGGAGACATGGAGTCTGAAGCAGGTTCCAGGCTCTGAGCTCTCAGCACAGAGCCTGATGTGGGGCTTGAACTCATGAACCATGAGATCATGACCTGAGCTAAAGTCAGAACCTTAACTCACTGAGCCACACAGGTGCCTCCAGAATCCATTTTTAATAAAAACTGTCAACAAAGTAGGGACAGAAGGAACATACCTCAACATCATAAAGACCATATATAAAAGACCCACAGCTGACAACAGGGAAAACCTGAAGAAGGGACCTAGAATGTATTATGCTAAGCACAAGCCTTTCCCCTATAGTTAGGAATAAGACAAGGATGTCCACCCTCACCATTACTATTTAACATAGTTCTGGAAGTTTTAGCCTCAGCAGGCAAGCAACAAAAAGAAATAAAGGGAATACAAATGGGCAATGTAGAAGTCAAATTTTGACTATTTGCAGATGACAGGATACTATGTAGGAAATCAAAGACTTCACCAAATATTTGCTAGTACACAAATTCACCAAAGTCACAGGATATAAAATCAACATGTAGAAATCTGTTGCATTTCTGTCACCAGTAATGAAGCAACAGAAAGAGAAATCAAGGAATCAATTCCATTATCAACTGTACCAAAAACAGTAAGATACCTAGGAATAAACCTTACTAAAGAGATGAAAGGTCTGTTCTCTGAAAACTATATAAGACTTATGAAAGAAATTGAAGAGGACAAAAAGAAATGGAAAAGCAAGTCTTGATCATGGATTGGAAGAACAAATATTGTTAAAATGTCTGCACTACCCAATATAATATACACATTTAATCCAATCCCTATCAAAGTGCCACCAACATTCTTCATAGAGCAAATAAGCCTACATGGAGGAGAGCACTTGTGGGGAAGAGCACTGGGTGTTATATGGAAACCAGCTTGACAATGAACTATAAAAAAAACAACAAAACAAAGCAAAAAACCAATCCTAAAATTTGTATGGAACCACAAAGACCCCGAATAGCCAAAGCAGTCTTGAAGAGGAAAAAAAACTGGAGGCACTGTGATTCTGGATTTCAAGCTATATTACAAAGCTGTAATGATCAAGACAGTATGGTACTGGTACAAAAACAGGTGGAAACAATGGAACAGAACAGAAAATCCAGAAATGGACCCACAGCTATACAGTCAATTTATCTTCAACAAAGTAGGAAAGAATATCCAATGGAAAAAAGACAGTCTCTTCAACAAATGTTGGGAAAATTGGATGGTGACATGGGGAAGAATGAAACTGGACCACTTTCTTAAACCTTACACAAAAATATTATTAATTTCATTCCATTGTGATCAGAAAAGATACTTGAAATGATCCAGTCTTTTTAAATTTAAGACTTGTTTTGTGAACTAGTATGTGATCTATCCTAGAGAATGTTTCATGTACACTTGAGAAGAAGGGGTATTCTGTTTTTGAGTGGAATGTTCTATATGTGTTCAGTTTCCATTTGGTCTGTAGTGTCTTTCAGTTCTGCTATTTTGTTACTGACTTTGTGTGTGGATGATCTTTACATTATAAAGAGGTAGATACTGAAGTATACTATTTTATTGCTGTCTACTTCTATCTTCATATCTATAAATGTTTGCTTTATGTATTAATATATATCGATAGGTATACAGTTGATGTTGGGTGCATGTTTATTTATAATTAAGTCATCCTGATAAATGGATCCTTTTATTGTTATGTAATGTCCTTTGTCTCATGATAGTTTTTCAGTTAAAGTCTCTTTTGTCTACTGTAATGACTCCTCTTTGGGTTACCATTTGCATGGAATAGCTTTCACCACCCTGCACTTTAAGACTATTTGTGTGTCTTTAAATTAAAAGTGAGTCTCTTGTAGACAGCATAGAGTTAGTTGAGTCTTTTATTTTTAATCCATTCAGCCACACTCTCTTTTGATTGAAGAGTTTAATCCATTTACTTGTAAGGTAATTACTGTGATAGAAAAAGACTATTACCATTTCATTAACTGTTTTCTGTCTGTTTTGTAGTGATTTTGTTTCTTCAACTTGCCTTTATTTGATGATTATTTGCTGTAGCAGCAGCAGTATGCTTTGATTCTTTTCTCTTTATCTTTGATGTATCTATGGTACCTTTGGTTTTCGTAGTTACCAAATGTGACTGGAGTCACATCAAACATTTTCTAGTTAAGGCAGTCTGTTTTAAACTAATAACAACTTACTTTTAGTTATGTATAGGATGTGTACACTTATTCTCTCACATAAACTTGGAGTTGATCCTGGATTTTAATTCTTTCTATGTTGTGTTCCATTTTAGTGGTTATAGTTATTCTTAGTATGTTGGTCTTAATTTTGTATACTAGTGTTAAAAGTGATTTACATGCCACTATTACAGAAATTGCTTTAACAGTGACAGTTCGTATACTTTCATGTTATTGTTACCTTTTTTTTTTTTGGTTTCAACCTGAACTACTTTTAGTTATTTATTCTAAGCACATCTAGTGTAATATACTCTTTCAGGTTTTGTTTGGGAGACTCTCGTTTATTCTTAAAATACAATTTTGCCAAGTAAAGTATTCTTGGTTTGTATTTTTTTCTTCTAGTGCTTTGAATATATCATCCCACCCTTTTAAAAAAAAAACTTTTTTTAATGTGTATTTAGTTTTGAGAGAGAGAGAAAGAGCGTGAGCAGGAGAGGGGCAGAGAGAGAGGAAAACACAGAATCTGAGGCAGGCTACAGGCTCCGAGCTGTCAGCAATAGGGCCTAACGTGGGGCCAAACTCACAAGCCGTGAGATCATGACCTGAGCTGAAGTTGGACACTTAACCAACTGAGACACCTGCATACCCTTCATCCCACTGTCGTTTTACTTAACAGTTTCTGCTGAGAAGTCCACTGATAGTCTTAGGTGCTGTTCCTTGTATGGTCCCTTGAGTGTGGCAAGTCATTTTCTCTTGCAGCTGTGAAAATTCTTTGTTTTTTAACTTTAGACAATTTAGTTGAACCTTTTTGGGAACTTTTGGGCTTCACAAATTTGGATGTTCATTTTTCTGCCTAGATTTGAGATGTTCCAACCATTGTCTTAAGTTTTGTTCCTCCCCCACCCCCTACCCTTTCTGTTCTTCTGGGACACCTATAGTATATATATTATTTTGGGTCCCATAGGGTTTCTTCACTTTTGCACTTTTTTTTTAAGTTGGGGGGGGGCACAGAGCTTCTGAAGTGAGCTTCATGCCAACAACAGAGAGCCTGATACGGGGCTTGAACTCATGAACCATGAGATCATGACCTGAGCAGAAGTTAAATGCTTAACTGAGCCACCTTGGTACCCCTCACTCTTTTCTTTTTTGTTTTTCTAAATTTCAAATTTCAAATGACTTGTCTTTGGGTTTGTTGATTATTTTTTCTGCTTAATTGATTCTGCTATTGAAGTTACTGGAATTTTTAGTTTTATCATTCTATTCTTCAGCTCTGGCTTTCTGGGTAGTTTTCATGTTTTGCATTTTTTTTTTTTTGAGTTCATGTGTTGTTTTCCTAAGTTCCTTTAGTTACCTGTGTTCTCTTTTAACTCATTGAACTTTTTTTTTTTTAAGTTTTTACTTATTTTGAGAGTGAGTGAGTGGCATTGGAGCAGAGAGAGGAGAAGAGAGAATCCAAGCATGCATACTCCACACTATCAGTGCAGAGCCTGATGCAGGGCTTGATCTCATGAACTGTGAGATCATGACCTGAGCTGAAATCAAGAGTTGGACACTTAAGCGACTGAGCCACCCAGATGCCCCTCATTGGGCCCTTTATTATTTATGTTTGTTTGTTTATTTATTTTCATTGAGCTTTCTATAGATGATTTTTTTTACGGGGGAATTCTTTGTCAAGCAGTTTGTGGATTTCCATTTTTTTGGGACTGGTTACCGGAACTTTTTGTTTCCTTTGGTGGTACTGTGTTTGCCTGATTCTTTGTGACTCTACAGCCTTGCACTGCTGTCTGTGCAACTAAAGGAGCAGGAACCTCTTCATTCTTTACAGAGTGTTTTTGGCAGGTAAAGACCTACTCCTGCAGGTCCCCAGATAGACAAACCTGCCTCCAGGATCGCAGTGGAGCAGAAACAGGACCAGGTCATGGGGCTGCTTCCAGGTCCATCGTTAGGTTACTGGTCGGCTGATTTATTACTGGGGGCATCAGCAGGCATAGCTTGTGCTGCTTACCCAGGTGGTCAGGCTACTTGTGAGTCCACAGTTGGGAGGCCTGTTACTTGGGACACAGATTGGCATGTGTCCTCCCAGGTCCCTCGGTGGACCAGACTGCCTCTGGGATCACACTTGAGCAGTTGAAGCTGGATATGGGGTTGCTGCTAGGTCTGCATTTGGGTCTACAGTCAGTGGGCCTGTTACTGGGGTCACAGGCACATGACATTCCTGCCAGGCCCATTAGTGGGCAAGGCTGGTAGCATGACAAACGATGAGTAGGGCCAGAGCCATGTAAACAGGGTGCTAGAGCTGCCCCTGGGTCTGTGTCAGGTCCTGGGGAGGGGTATCCTTTCTCAGAGTCCTCTGTCTTGGGCTCCCCTGTGCTCTTGCAACTTTATTTCCAGATTCTGAAGCCCCCACCATGGTACTTTGGTTTGTAGGTAGTTGCCAAATAGGTGTTTATGGGGTGTGGGGTGGAATGAGGGCTGGAGCCCTATTCTGCCATCTTGCTAGTTAGTAACCATCAACTAGCCACTGGCCGTGTTGAATACTGTAAACCCCATATTCTTCTTTAAATTCAAAGGAAACAAAATTGGAAAATGCCATTTTTCTCTCCTACGTAGAATCATGTTATCTTTAAACTACTAATGCCAAAATCATTGCTCTAAATTGCTTATTCAACTGCTCATCTTTAATGAGAATCATTCCGTTGAAATTTGATTTTATAAATGAGGACAACAAAAGAGTTGAAGTAACAGTATTCTGGGTTGGTGTTGGGACCATACATAGGCCTTGTAATATATCCTTGGTAGACCACAGTTTTAAAAACAACAACAGTAAAGAAAGGGCTGTATGCCTGGCACTATACAGTAGTTCTTAAAAGTTCTTTTTCTTTCCTGTCCACGTCCCTCAGATGCTGAAGTTGCTCTCATGCACCCCATTCTCTGGGCTATGGAGAAACAAACAAAAAAAACCCAAAAAAAACCTCCATATAGTCTCTTGATTCCGCATGCCTCACTTGTCCTTCTCCGTTTCCTTTTTTGTCCCAAATTTGGCATTTCAAAGTCTCAAAGACTTAGTTAAAAAGCAATGATCCATTTGTGAGAGAGAAAGGTAAGAAAATAAATAGGCCAAGTTAAGATTCATCTTTAGGGGATAGTGAAAAGGGAACACAGTGAGAACATTCAAATATTAATTACTTTTGTCTCTTCACACATAGTCATCTATGTGTTGTTTGTATTTTCTTTATAAATTCTCATACGATTTCTTCTCCATGTTGAAATTCTCATCTTTGAAGGCCGTCTGCTCAGCTGAATATCCGGGCCAGAAGTGATTGCTCTGCTACCTCTTCATGCTGCCACATACAGTCTAACTTACTGTGTACATTTCTTTTCTTACTAAATTAGGTAAGAATGAAGCCATTTTTCTCAGTGATCTTCAAAGCTGGCTTATCAAAGTGTAACCTCTACACCAGCAGTATACACATCACTGGGAGGTTGTTAGAAATTCAGAATCATGGGCTTCACTCAAGACCTATTCAGTGAGAATCAATATTTTAAGAAGATCCCCAAATTTATTTGTATAATCATTATAATTAAGCCTTTGTTATAATCAGCTGAATTCATATTTTACATTATATTTGCCAAGAACTGTCTTACAACACACCAACTAGACATGCTCAGGGATTTCTTAGCTTTATTCATTTACCAAAAGCTCTTGCCAGCTATAATACTGTTATTCTGTTATGCTTTAAGTACTTTGAGTAACTTGGATACCATTACCTTCTTCATTACAGGTCTTAGTCCTCAAAGATTCAGTACAGGTGTCTTTTTCAGGTTCATTTCTTCTGTCAAATACTTGTCTGTTGTTTCTTTTAATTGGAAAAAGGATTAAAAAAGAAAATTATAGGGTTAGTATGTCAGATTTTTTCCATTTTCCCATCAATAAGTAACTTAGAGGACATTTTGAATAGTAATTAAATTAAAATTTAAGATACAAATAAAATATTTTACATATACGATTTTCAAAGGAAGTAGTAGAAACAAAATGTGACACTCTACTGGGGTATTACAAGATTAGAATGAATGGTAAAAACATTTCCTATTAAATAAGTTTTATTTTCCTAATTTTAAAAGTAATCTATTACATAGAAAAATTCAAAAACAAAGGAAAAAAAACATAATTCAGATCTTCAGAGTTCTCACCTGGATAATTAGCTTCTGTACTTAAGCATCTTTTTAAATAAAGCTAGGATAATACTATATTATAAAATCTTATATAGCTCTCATACAGTTTTTGTTACATTTTGTATATAAATTATTATACATTAAAATGGACTTTTAATGATGTAGATTTTAGGGGCACCTGGATGGCTCAGTTGGTTAAGCATCCGACTTCAGCTTAGGTCAGAATCTCACGGTTTGTGAGTTTGAGTCCTGCCTGGGGCTCTGTGCTGACAGCTCAGAGCCTGGAGTCTGCTTCAGATTCTGTGTCTCATTGTCTCTCTGCCCTCTCACACTCTGTCTCTCTCTCAAAATAAACAAAAACAGACTGACAAAAATAAAGATGCAGATTTTAGGGGCACTCGGCCGGCTCAGTCAGGAAAGCGTGTGACACATTTTTTTTTTCTATTTGTAAAGTTTATTTATTTATTTGGAGGGGGCAGGGCTAGAGAGAGAGAGAGAGAGAGAGAGAATCCCAATCCAGCTCCACACAGCACAGGGCCCAAATGTAGGGCAGGCAGTCTCAGACCATGAGATCATGGCCTGAGCCAAGATCAAGAGTCAGAGCTTAACTGACTGAGCCACCCAGGCACCCCAGAGCATGGGACTCTTGGTCTCAGGGTCATGAATTTGAGCCCCACGTTGGATATAGAGAGGACCTAAAAATAAAAATCTTCAAAAAAAAATAAGATCTAGATTCTATGAATTTAACAGATATATAGATTTGTGTTAATGCTATCACAATTAGAATACAAAATAGTTTCAGCATGCCAAAAAAAACCTCTCTCATACTTAACAGTCATACTCTCCCCTTATTAGTAAGCCTAGGAACCACTAATTTTGCTCCTTCATAATCATAGCTTGACTTCAAGAATATCATGTAGTTGTAATCATAGGTAAAAATTTGTGACTGGCTCCGTCACTCAGGATAATGTTCTTGATACTCATCAAAGATGTTACATGTATCACTAATTTACTTTTTATTGTTGAGCAGTATTTCACCGAATAGGTATTCCAGTTTTTTACTCACTTTTTAAGGAATATTTGTTTTCCTAGGTTTTGGCAATTATGAGTAAAATGACCATTCATGTACAGGGTTTTGTGTGATAAAAGGCTTCAGATTTCTAGTGTAAATATGCAAGAATATGGTAGCTGGCTCATATTGTAAATATATGTTTAACTTTTTAGGAAACTGCTAAATTTTCTCCCAGGATGGCTGTACCATTTTTGTATTCTCACCAGCAAGGTATGAGAGTTACAGTTGCTATGCATCCTAACTAGTGATTAGTATTATAATTGTCTTTTTATTCTAGTTTAAATTTTTTTTTCAATGTTTATTTTTGAGAGAGGGAGACTGAGCCTGAGCCGAGGGTGGGGGGGGATTGAGAGTCAGGGGTGGGCAGAGAGAGGGAGACAGAACCTGAAGCAGAGCTGTCAGCACAAAGCCTGATGTGGGGCTCAAACTCAAGATCCTTGAGATGATGACATGAGCTGAAGTTGGATGCTTAATCGACTCAGCCTCCCAGGCACCCCTTTTTTATAGGTATTTTAATAGGTATGCAGGGGTGGCTTTCCTGATTTTAATTTTGTATTTCCCTCATGGCTGCTGATGTTGAATATTTCCTCATGTGCTTATTTGTCATTCATGTATCTCCTTGTTAGAGTCTTTGAGTCAAGTCTTTTGCCTGTTTTAATTGGGTTTTCCTGTTGTTAATGTTTTCTTATTGTTGAGTTGTGAGAGTTCTTTATATATTCTGGACACAAATCCTTCGTCTATTATGGGGCTTGCAAATATTTTCTCCTAGTGCACAGCTTGTCATTTCATGCTCTTAACAGTATCCTTTGAAGAGCAAAAGTTGATGAAGTCCAGCTTGTCAAATTTGTTTTTTTATGGATCGTACTTTTAGTGTCAGTCCTGAGGATTCTTAGACTAATACCAGATCATGAAGATTTACTTAAATGTTTTCTTTGGAGTGTTTTATAGTTTTACATTTTATATTTTGATGTATGATACATTTAGCGTTAGGTTTGAATACTGTGTGAGGTTTAGTTTGGGGCTCATTGCTTTTATACATAAGGGGCCCAGTTGTTCTAAGTATTGAAGAATACTCTTTCTCCACTGGATGGCATTTGTTCATTTGTCAGAAATCAATGGGACATATTTGCATAGGCTTATTTCTGGATTCTCTATACAGGGTTATTAATCTCTGTTATCTGTTCTGTTGCTAATACCACAATTTCTTGATTAGTGTAGATTTAGAGAAGGGAAGGGCAAACCATAGTCCATGGGAAAAAATTAAAGTGATGCCCATTTTTGTAAATAAGGTTTTACTGGAACACCCCCACACCCATTTATTTCCATATTATCAATGGCTGCTGTTTTATTATAACAGCAACTTACGTAGCTGTCACAGGGACTGTATGATTTGCAAAACCTAAAACATTTACTAAATGGCCCTTTACAGAAAATGCTTGCTAGCTCTTGATTTAGAAAAAGTCTTAAGATCATGCATGATTTTTCCAACATTATTTCCCTTCTTCAAAATTGTTTTTGCTTTTCCAGTTCCTTTGTCCTTTTATACAAATTTTAGAATAAGCTTGTCTATACACAGAATCTTTCTGCGATTTCTATTAGAATTGTGTTAAGTCTTCACGGGTCAGAATGGCTAAAATGAACAAATCAAGAGACTATAGATGCTGGCGAGGATGTGGAGAAATGGGCACCCTCCTACGCTGTTGGTGGGAATGTAAACTGGTGCAGCCGCTCTGGAAAACAATATGGAGGTTCCTCAAAAAACTATCCATAGAACTTCCCTATGACCCAGCAATAGCACTGCTAGGGATTTACCCAAGGGATACAGAAGTGCTGATGCATAGGAGCACATGTGCCCCAATGTTCATAGCAGCACTTTCAACAATAGCCAAATCATGGAAAGAGCCCAAATGTCCATCACCTGATGAATGGATCAAGAAGATGTGGTGTATATATATAATGGAGTACTACATGGCAATGAGGAAGAATGAAATCTGGCCATTTGTAGCAAAGTGGATGGACCTTGAGGGTGTCATGCTAAGCGAAATAAGTCAGGCAGAGGAGGACAGATACCATATGTTTACACTCATAGGTCTAACAGGAGAACAGGAGAAACCTAATGGAGGACCAGGGGGAGGGGAAGAGGGAAAGAGAGTTGGGGAGAGAGAAGGACACGAATCATGAGAGACTATTGAATGCTGAATATGAACCGAGGGCTGAAGGAGGAGGAGGAGGGTGGAAGGGGGTGGTGGTCATGGGGTGGGGGCACTCGTTGGGAGAAGCACTGGGTGTTATATGGAAACCAATTTGACAATAAACTATTATAAAAAAAATAAAGGTCTCATCAAAAAAATGTGTTAAGTCTTTAAATCAATCAGAAGACAACTGATATGTGTACCATATTGAGTTTTTTAGTTCATAAACATGGTATGTGTCTCCATTTATTTTCATCTTCTTTGGTTACTGTAAGCAGTATTTAAACCATACTCTAAAACTCTCAAAACAAAGTCCAGGAACAGATGGCTTCACATGTAAATCCTGCAAAACATTTATTTTTTCCCCAAGTTTTATTTAAATTTCAGCTAGTTAAAATACAGTGCAGTGTTTGTTTCAGGTAAATATTACAGTGATTTATCACTTACATACAACACCCATGCTCATCACAAGTGCCCTCCTTAATACCCATCACCTCTTTAATCCATCTCCTTGTCCACTTAGTAACCATCATTTTGTTCTCTCTAGTTAAGAATCTATTTCTTGATTTGCCTCTTTTTTCCCTCCGTGTTCATTTGTTTTGTTGCTTAAATCCACATAAGAGTAAAATCATATGGTACTTGTCTTTCTCTGACTGACTTGTTTTGCTTGGCATAATACTCTCTAGCTCCATTCACATGGTTGCAAATGGCAAGATTTCATTATCATTAATAGATGAGTAATAGTCCATATATATATATATATATATATATATATATATATATATATATGCTACAACTTCTTCATCAGTTGAAGGACATTTGGACAGTTTCCATAATTTGGTTATCTTTGATAATGCTGCTGTAAACATCAGAATGTATGTCCCTTTGAATTAGTATGTTTGTGTCCTTTGGGTAAATACCTAGTACAATTGGTGGATCATAGGGCAGTTCTATTTTTAACTTTCTGAGGAACCTCCATACTGTTTTCCAGAGTGGATGTACCAGTTTGCATTCCCAGTAGTGCGAAAGAGTCCCCCTTCTCCACATTCTCGCCTACATCTGTTGTTTGCCAAGTTGTTCATTTTAGCCATTCTGACAGGTGTCAGGTTTGTATGATTTTGATTTCTATTTCTCTGATGTTGAGCATCTTTTTGTGCATCAGTTAGCCATCTGTATGTCTTCTTTGGAAACATGTCTGTTCATGTCTTCTACCCATTTCTTAAACTGGATTGTTTTTTGGGTGTTGAGTTTGTAAGTTCTTTAATATATTTTGGATATTAACTTTTTATCAGATATATCATTTGCAAATGCCTTTTCCCATTCTATAGGTTGCCTTTTAGTTTAGCTGATTGTTACCTTTGCTGTGCAGAATGTTTTATTTTCATGAAGTCCCAATAGTTTATTTTTGCTTTTTTTTCCCCTTGCCTCAGGAGACATATCTAGTAGGAAGTTACTATGGTCAGCATCAAAAAGGTTATTGCCTAGGTGTTCTCTTGTAGGATTTTAATGGTTACCTGTCTAAAATTTAGGTTTTTATCTCTTTTGAAATTATTTTTCTGTACGGTGTAAGAAAGCAGTCCAGTTTTATTCTCTTGCGTGTTGTTGTCCAGTTTCCCCAAAACCATTTGTTGAAGAGACTGTCTTTTTTCCATTGGATATTCTTTCCTGTTTTGTTAAAGATTAATTGACCATATAGTGGTGAGTTCATTTCTGGGGTTTCTAATTGTGCTCTGTTTTGTGCCAGTCTATTTTTGTTGCCAGTACTGTGTCCTACTGTCTTGATCACTACAGCTTTATAATATAATGTGAAGCCTGGAATTTGTGATGCCTCCAGCTTTGCTTTTCTTTTTCAAGGATGCTTTGGCTACTCGGGGTCTTTTGTGGTTCCATACAAATTTTAGGATTGCTTGTTCTAGTTCTGTGAAAAATGGCATTTGTATTGTGATAGAGATGGCATTAAAACTATAGATTGCTTTGGGTAATAGAGACATTTTACCAATATTTGTTCTTCCAGTTTGTGAGTGTGGAATGTTTTTCCATTTCTTTCTGTCATCTGCAGTTTCTTTCATTAGTGTTTTATAGTTTGAGAGTATAGATATTTTACGTCTTTGGTTACATTTATTCTTAGGTATCTTCTAGGTTTTGGTGCAAGTGCCAGTGGGATTGATTCCTTGATTTCTCTTTCTGCTGCTTCATTATAGTATATAGAAATACAATAGATTTTGTACATTGATTTTGTGTCCTGTGACTTTACAGAACTCATGTATTGCAGCATTTTTTTTTTTTTTTTGGTGGAGTCCCTTGGGTTTACTATATAGAGTATCATGTCATCTGCAGATAGTGACAGTTTGACTTCTTCCTTTCCAGTTCAGATGCCTTTTATTTCTTTTGTTGTCTGATTGCTGAGGCTAGGACTTCCAGTTCTATGTTAAAAGAGTAATTGTGATTTGTAGCAATGTGAATGGAGCTTGAGGGTGTTAGACTAAGTGAAATAAGTCAGAGAAGGACAGATACCATATGTTTTCACTCATATGTGGAACAGGAGAAACTTAACAGAGGACCATGAGGGAGGGGAAGGGGAAAAATAGTTAAGGAGAGGGAGGGAGGCAAACCATAAGAGACTCTTAAATACTAAGAACAAACTGAAGGTTGATGGGAGATGGGGAGAGGGGAAAATGGGTAATTGGCATGGAGGAGGGCACTTGTTGAGATGAGCACTGGGTGTTATATGGAAACCAACTTGACAATAAACTATAAAAAAAAGGGAAAAAAAGAGAAATGACTGAATTCCCTCCCCCCTAAAAAAGTAATGGTGAGAATGAACATCCTTCCCTTGTTCCTGACTGTGTAGGGGAAAGGCTCTCATGTTTTCCCCATTGAGGATGATATTGCTGTGGGTTATTCATATATGGCCTTTATGATGTTGAGGTTTGTTCCCTCTAACCATACTTTGTTGAGGGTTTTTATCATGAATGGATGTTGTACTTTGTCAAATGCCTTTTCTGCATTTCTTATCCTTTCTTTTTATTAATGTGGTGTATCATATTGATTGATTGGCAAATATTGAACTACTCTTATAGCCCAGGAATAAATCCCACTTGATCATGGTGAATGATTCTTTTAATGTACTGTTTTCATTTGATTCTGGTATTTTATTGAGAATTTCTGCATCTGTGTTCATGAGGGATATTGGCCTATACTCCTTTTTGGTGAAGTCTTGTCTGGTTTTGGTATCAGGGTAATGCTGGCATCACAGAATGAATTTGCAAGTTTTTTTTCCCTTTCTGTTTTTTGGAATAGTTTGAGAAGAATAGGTACTAACTTCTTCTTTAAATGTCTGGTGGAATTCACCCATGAAGCCTTCTGGCCCTGGACTTTTGTTTGTTGGGAGACAACACCAGTATAGTACTGGTTTCAGGAGTAGAACCCAGTGATTCATCTTTTAAATACAATACCCAGTGCTTATCCCCAAAAGTGTCATCCTTAATGCCCATCATCCACTTA
The DNA here is from genome assembly GCA_004023785.1 of Mungos mungo. Taxonomy (NCBI): domain Eukaryota; kingdom Metazoa; phylum Chordata; class Mammalia; order Carnivora; family Herpestidae; genus Mungos; species Mungos mungo. The sequence goes on along the minus strand of PISW01007962.1, from coordinate 30,485 downwards.
TTTGTTTATTTGTGTTTTGAATTTCTCTTAGGAGATTGCTTTTTCTTTCTTTCATTTAAACGTTTATTTATTTTGAGAGAAACAGACACAGCACAAGTTGGGGAGAGGCAGAGAGACGGAGAAAGAGAATCCTAAGCAAGCTCTGTGCTGCCTGCATAACAGCTAAGTGTAGGGATTGAACTCATGAAATCGTGAGATCATGACCCGAGCTGAAACCAAGAGTTGAACACTTAGCTGACTGAGCCACCTAGTTGCCCCGTGCCCATCACCTAGTTAGCCCATCCTGCCACTCACCTCCTCTCCAGCAACCCTCAGTTTGTTCTTTGTATTTAAGGGTCTCTTACAATTTGCCTCCATCTCAGTATTTATCTATTTTCCTTCCTTTCCCCTATGTTCATCTGTGGTGTTTCTTAAATTCTACATATGAGTGAAATCATAACGATATTTATCTTTTTATGACTTATTTCACTTAGCATAATACAGTCTAGTTCCATCATATTGTTGCAAATGGCAAGATTTCATTCTTTTTGATCACTGAGTAATACTCCATATATATATAAACCACATCTTCTTTATCCATTCATCAGTTGATGGACATTTTGGGCTCTTTCCATAATTTGGCTATTGTTGACAGCTCTGCTATAAACTATTTTTTCGCATTGTACTCTTTTTAAAATAATTTTTCTTTCTTTAAAATTTTTATTTTAGTGTAAGCAGGGAAGAGGGGAAGTAGGGAGAGAGAGAGAGGGGAGGGGAGAGGGAGAGGGAGGAGAGAGAATGAGAATGAATCTTTAGCAGGTTCCATGCTCAGTGCAGAGCTTAACAAGGGGCTCAAAGCCAAAATTAAGAGTCAGATGCTCAACCAACTGAGCCACCCAGGTAGCCCAAGACTCTAATGTTATGAATGTTAGACTTTGACATTGTCTCAGAGGTCCCTTAGGTTCTCTTTATTATTCTTTTTCAGTATTTTTTTGTTGTTCATTGGATATTTTCTGTTGATTGTCTTGCAACTCATTCACTCTTTCCTTTTTCATCTCAATTCTATTATTGAAGCCATCAGTGAACTTAAAAAAAATTGGTTACTTTATTTTTGAGTTCTTTATGTGTTTTTCCTGTTTCCTATTTAGTTTTGAGACTTACTATTTTTCATTTGTTTTAACAGCTTTTTTACTTTTTACTTCAGATTCTGGTCTTCTTCCTCAATCTGTCTGACACTGTTTACTTTCCAGAGTCTTCAAATAGCTAATCTGTACATTCTTCCTAGGATTTTTAGCTGCATGCAGTGGGAGAGACCAGGAACAGTGTGCTCACTCCATCTGGAACCAGATTCTGATAATTACGATTTTTAATGGCTTACATAGTAGTCTAATATTTGGATGTACTGTAATTTAGTAATTTCCCAAGTAGGCATTTAAGATGATTCATTTTATGCTAACAATGTGATGGACATTTCTATATATGTATTACAAAAGTGAAATTTTAAGTCATGATATTAAAAAGCTTTTGATACAGTTGCCAAAATTACTTTCTGAAAAACTTAATTGGATGTATAAAACCTGACCATCCAAAAGAATATTGACCATATTAAAACAAAAAAACAAATGGAAGACCAGTCTTGAACATTCCCTCAACTAGGATGCCTCAGTCTGTTGATCATCCAACTTCGGCTTAGGTCCTGATCTCACGGTTTGTGAGTCCAAGCCCCTGGGGCTCTGTGCTGACAGTTCAGAGCCTGGAGCCTGCTTCAGGTTCTATGTCTGTCTCTGTCTCTCTCTCTGTCTCTCTCTCTCTCTCTCTCTGCCCCTCCCCAATTCATGCTCTGTCTTTCTCCCTTTGAAAAATAAACAAACATTTTAAAAAAGAGGGGTGTCTGGGTGGCTCAGTCACTTAAGTGTCTGACTTCAGCTCAGGTCATGATCTCAGTTTGTGAGTTTGAGCCCTGCATAGGACAGCTCAGAGCCTGGAGCCTGCTTTGGATTCTATGTCTCCCTCTCTCTCTGTCCCTCCCCTGTTCTCTCTCTCAAAATAAGTAAACATTAGAAAAAAAAGAAAATCCTCTCAACAGACAAAATCAGTCTCTTCATACCAGCAAAGGTTAATTTAGCTTATTTTGCAAGACTGACTTGACCTGAGTCATTTCTTGCTTTTGCCTGTGGAAATCCTAAGTAAAACTTGAACTTTTCCCCAGGGTCTACATAAAGTAACCACTCAGCAATTCCCTAGCATTTAAGAAAATTTTAGTATTATAACCAATCACTGTGAAGAATAAAGTGTCACTGCTTTCTCACTATATAAGCTGCTCTATAATAATATACCCCTATATCTCATTCCATGTTTTGGTTGTGCCTTTGGTCTGAAACTTTCTTTTTGGTGTGTGCACAATAAACTTTTACTGTTTACTACTTTGCTGATTCATTGGTTTTACGGTTATTTCTGAACTTTTGACAACCACAATGGACTGAAACACATTAAACATTTAAAAAATGCATCTGACCTCTGCCCCTTCCCCCTACTGCCAAAATAGTGGTCCCTACTGCAGATTGATAGCTTAATTTATGGGTCTGGAAGCTGGTAAATATAGGGAACTAATCAAGCATTTACTTAGCCTTTCAGGGTAATCAAATAACTAGTATGGAATTTTTTTTTATGTATATAGAAAAATTCCAGCCTATAACTGTAGAAGAAATGACAGTATCAGAAGATCACAATTTCACTACCCCTAATTAAATAATAATCTAGGTAGCTTTCATCAGTAAACTCCAAAACATTAGGAGAAAAGTTGATGGGGAACTTTATAGAGATCTTCCTTGACTTCTGATGGGGTTACATCCTGATAAACCTATTGTAAGTTGAAAATACCTTAAGTCAGTGATGCATTTAACACACCTAACCTATCAAACATCATAGCTTAAGCCTAGCCTACCTTAAACATGTTCAGAATACTTACATTAGCTTAGAGTTGGGCAAGATGACCTAACACAAAGCCTATGTTCTAATAAAGTGTTGAATATCTCATGTAATTTATTGAATACTGTACTGAAAGTGAAAAACACAATGGTTGTATGGGTACAGAGTGGTGGTGAATGTGTCATGTTGCTACTTGGGAGCTGTGCCTGGCTGCCACCATCCAGCATCACATATAGTAAGTACCATGTATCACTAGCTCATGAAAGGTCAAAATTCCAAATTTGAAGTATGGTTTCTATGGAATGTGTATTACTTCTGCACCATCATAAAGTCACAAAATCATAAGTTGAACCATCTTGTGTCAGGGACCATCTGTAATGGAGAATTCCACTGATGAATCTTAGCATCTCTTAAAGGCATTATATATTATATCTTCCTCTTGTATGGTAATTGCACACAGTATCCTCTGTTATTTTTTGTTGTTTGGGACACAAAGCAACATTTTCCCTAAAAATGTTTATAGGAACATATATAAGAAAAATAATTAACATTTCTAAATATAGGGATTTACAGATGACTGACATTCTTCTCCCATATTCCAGATATGCAGTTTGTCTCTGTGAAGGGATATGCAAAGCTTGGTGTATCTTGCACAATAGGTAATAGACCAGTAGCTTGGCCTATAAGAAAAAGGTATTACATGGTGGTGTCAGGGTATTTCAGACCCCCATTTAGAGAATTTTCCTAGGATCTGCCATATCTTCAGAATGAAATTCAGGACACCTATTTTCAGTTATACATAAAATAGCAAAACCAAAGCATCTTTTGTTTTAATTTTTTTTTCTGTGTATATAAGTGGCATCATCGTTCTTAGGTTATTTTCTGCTTTCGTTATTCTCTCCTTAAAAGTTTCAGTTTCCTAACTTCTTTCATTTCTCTTTGTTGACAGAGTAAGGTATGTGAACCTAGATTCAACAAATATGGCAGAAAAAAAAATAGACCCAAAGGGATACTGAAGAATAAATAAAGGCACTTTTATTTCTCCTTTGTCCTCAATGGCACACATTGCTTTATTTTGAAACCACATATTTAAATATTTTAAGCTACATGAAGTCTGTATCTGAGGACAACAGCTTTCCCGGGAAAACTAAATATACAAATAAAGGGTCCTTAAAATGAGTCCCTTTAAAACTGGAATTGGAAATCCCTGTAAATAAGTGATAGTACAATTCGACTAACAATAAAAGGTAAAACATTCAGATAAGGTTATATTAATAAAATGCAGGTTATAATTTCAGACTAGTCACAACTTCTTAGAAGGAACAAAGAGTAAGTCAGTCAACTGGGCAGGTGGGGAGCTGTCCTAGGTTTTTTGACTAGATTCTCTAGAAGCACTACATGGCATCTTTAACTTCACATTTGACTTTCACAACTCACATCATCATAAAGAAGTCTATTTTTTCAAGAAATATTTAAGGAATTCATTTTCTGCGGTTTCTATTAATACTTTTGATAATAAACTCATCTTCTTTTGAAATTCTCTTAATTTCATTCTCTTTACGCAATTTCTCGTTTTCACTTAATTGGTCTAAGTGCCACTTCCTCATTTATCAATGGTTTTTGCATGAGATCCGAACATTCCTCCAATGTTTCTTTCATTGAGCTCATGAAATAATCTTTTGTGCAAGATTTTTGGTTGTTTTGAAATGCCTTTGTATTATTGTGGTGGGTGTTTGTGCAGCTGACCATCTGTGAAACTGCTGATGACCTTGTACTTAATAGGTAGAAATAAATGCTAATATTCACTGTGGAGAAATATTTGAGTGGGGACTAAGGTTATAAGTTAGTTCATTCTTACATATTTCACATTATGAAGACTGTTGTTGCTCTAGGTAAACTCATACCTTAGGATTTCAGATAACGAATAAGCAACAGGATCCCTCTGTAGCTGAAATGTTAAGGTATTTTGAATGCAAGTTATGACGTTTGACTACTGTGAGCTTTGTGGAAGAAAAGTACTATGCAAGAAGTACTGTGAAGACCAACTAACAAAGGTTAAGATTTCAAAATATATCAATACTAATACAGCTTTGTACATGAAATTATACTTTCATGTTTTTCATTTCACTTGGTTAATAAAAAGAATACATTCTAAACCAAAACACTATCCCTTAAAATACGTAAGTTTTGGAACTTTGGATTTTTAAGGTGTTTGCTTATCTCATTCTAGTACTGGATAACTGTGATGCTAAAACAGAGCCATGAATCTGTAAAGCACCTCATTTTGTCAGAGCTTTTCTTGAGACACATTAAAGCCGCAATAAAATGAAACTTCTCTTTCACAATAAGCTTTAATGGGTCAGAAAATGAAAATAAGAAAATTCACTGGAGACCAGATTAGACTGGAGAGAAAATGGAAATACTCTTTTCTTCTCCAGCTTTTTATTCTTTGTCACATTCTCTTGATCTGCTTTCTTAAACATAGCTAGAGATTAACTGAAAATCTGTAAACACATTTTTACATTGTCAAATTGCTGATACCCTTTAATTTTTATGTTTTAAAAGAGTTTATGATTGATCGTCTTTTTTGAAAATATGTTTGAAATTGGCCAGGTTTAGTCATATACTGAAGCTTAGAAAGAGATGGCTGAACTTAGATTTTAGCTTTATAGGTACCAAACATAAAACATCCAGTGGGGATAATATGAACTTAATCAGTCCTATGTAATACACATTACATTACCTTAAGAGCTGAACACACTGGAAATGCTCAGTATATTCTACATTTATTTCGGTTTAAGATGCAGAAATGGACTTCCTAGACATATGCCATATGTTCTCTTCTTATGCCAAGTTAACAAGAATTAAAAGACTGAGATGAATAAACAAGGTCAACTTAAGCTGAGCCAAATTAGACAACAGAATAATTGTCAGATTTTCTGTTGGCAGGGACAGTTTGTTTTGAGCCAATCTTCATGAATTATAGGCTGTAAATTTTTTTTTCCTGGTAAGTCTACCGCCAGCCATTCTGTTGACAATTTTCTTTGTTTTGTAAACACTGAAAATTTTCATCAATTATATTGTTTATAGGCACACATAAGGATTATGGATAGATGGGGGGTTTCTGTTTGTTTGTTCTAACTTAAGGGAAATTTGCTTAGAAACAAATCAAATAAAACCAAGCCAAAATTTAATAACTTTTAACAAGATTAGTATTTCATTTAGAGTTTCCTAGTTATAAATTCAGATATAATAAATAGTAGGAAACTAAACAATATGACTATTAATATATGATAGTAAATATCAAAGGTAGATTTGTTACAAATGCAAGGTTTATTTACGGTAAAGAATTAAAAAAAATTTTTAATGTTTTATTTATTTTTGATACAGACAGAGACAGAGCATGAGAGGGGCAGGGGCAGAGAGAGAAGGAGACACAGAACCGGAAGCAGGCTCCAGGCTCTGAGCTAGCTGTCAGCACAGAGCCTGATGCGGGGCTTGAACCCACGAACGTGATATCTGACCTGAGCTGAAGTCGGAGGCTTAATCGACTGAGCCACCCAGGTGCCCCAGTAAAGAATTTTAGACTTTGAAGGGGATAATATAATACAAAGGGGAAGACTGAAGCAATTAGAGAAATGGAATTATTTAAAATACAATAACTACTTTAGGGCAGTACCAAACCTAAAGTAAAATATTTAGTCCTAGGATCAATTATTTACTATTGTCCTCCTCACAATCCCCTTTTTCGTTCTAAACTGCTGTTTCTTTAACTTTTTTTTAATTGCCAGATCAAAAAATATGAAAAACTAACCATTTAAATAATGTTTATCTTAGCCACATAAAAATCATGAAAACCAACTATTTAAATAATAGTGTCAGTGATATATGAAATCTCAGTTAACTCACATTATGGTGATTCTTAAAAACACTCACTTATACCCTAGATATTGTAACTCTATTAACATGGAAGTGCCTGATTCTTTCGGGTGTCTTAAGTGACTACTTAACACACTTATTATTAGCAATGTATTCTTATATCCTGTATATTCTTGTGTTATAAAAATAATTATTTTGTTTATTCAGTAAATATTTATTAGGCATCTTTTATATTCCAGACAACTTTCTAAGTCTTGGAGGATCTAGCAGTGAGAATTAGGAAAAAAAAAAAAGATATCTTTACCCTCATGCAGTTTACATTCAAGTAAGTTTGTTTATAAACTCAAGCACAGTACATTCTATTCAAGACCAGTTTTCAGCTGGTTTCTATATTATATTTAGTTCAAATGGATTCTATTTATTAATTTTGCCATAGGGTACCCAGAAATTAAAATTTTACTCAGTTTTGTTGATTATTTCCTTTGCTGTGCAGAAGGTTTTAATCTTGATGAGGTCCCAATAGTTCATTTTTGCTTTTGCTTCCCTTGCCTAAGACATGTCTAGTAAGAAATTGCTATGGTCAAGGTCAAAGAGGTCGTTGCCTATTTTCTCCTCTAGAATGTTAATGGTTTCCTCTCTCACATTTAGGTCTTTCCTCCATGTTGAACTTATTTTTGTGTATGATGTAAAAAAGTAGTCCAGGTTCATTCTTTTGCATGTTGCTGTCCAGTTGTCCCAGCACCATTGCCGAAGAGAGTGTCCTTTATCCACTGGGTACTCTTTTTGTTTTTGTTGAAAATTATTTGGGCCATACATTTGTGGGTCCATTTCTGGGTTCTCTAGTCTATTCCATTGATCTGTTTCTGTTTTTGTGCCAATACGATTCTGTCTTGATGATTACAGTTTTGTAATACAGCCTGAAGTCCAGAACTGTGATGCCTCCAGCTTTTTTTTTTCTAATTTTTAAAAAATGTTTGTTTATTTTAGAGAGAGAGAGAGAGAGAGTGAGCATGAGTGGGGAAGAAGCAGAGAGAGAAAGAGACACAGAATCCAAAGCAGGCTCCAGGCTCTGAGCTGCAAGTGCAGAGCCTGACATGGGGCTTGAACTCACGAACTGTGAGATCATGATATGAGCAAAGTTGACTGCTTAACCAACTGAGCCACCCAGGCACTCCTAGGTTACTTTTTCAAGATTGCTTTGGCCACTTGGGGTCTTTTGTGGTCACACACAAACTCTAGGATTGTTTGTTCTAGCTCTGTGAAGAATGCTGGTGGTATTTTGATAGGGATTGCATTGAATGTGTAGACTGCTTTGGTTAGTATAGACATTTTAACAATATTCTTCCCATCCTTGAGCATGAATGTTTTTCCATTTATTTGTATCTTCAATTTCTTTCATAAGCCATCTATAGTTTTTAGTGTATAGATCTTTTACCTCTTTGGTTAGGTTTATTCCTATGTTTCAGGACAGTGAGGGAAATAATCAACAAAACTAAAAGGCAACCAATAGAAAGGGAAAAGATATTTGCAAATGGCATGTTGCATAAAGGGCTAGTATTCAAAATCTGTAAAGAAGTCATTAAACTCAACACCCCGAGAGAGAGGGATGCAAAACCTGAGAGACTACTGAATACTGAAAAGGAACTGAGGGTTGAAGGGGGAAGGGGGAAAAGAGGTGGTGGTGATGGAGGAGGGCACTTGTGGGGAAGAGCACTGGGTGTTGTGTAGAAACTAAATTGACAATAAACTATTAAAAAAAAAAAGAATGTCAACCCCCCCAAAACCTCAACACCCCAATAACAAATAATCCAGTGAATAAATGGGCAAAAGACATGAACAGTTTTTTTTAACTTATTTTTAAAATTTACATCCAAGTTAGCATATTGTGCAATAATGATTTCAGGAGTAGAATCCAGTGATTCATCCCCTCTGTATAATACCCTGTGCCCATCCCAACAAGTGTCCTTCTTAATGTCCCTTATCCATTTAGCTCATCCCCACCCAGGACCCCTCCAGCAACCCTCAGTTTGTTCTCTGTATTTAGGAGTCTGTTAGGTTTTGTCCCCTCCCTGTTTTTATATTATTTTTGGTTACCTTACCTTATGTTCAAACACTTTTCAAAAGAAGACACCCAGATGGCTAAGACATGTGAAAAGATGCTCAGCATCAATCATCATCAGGGAAATACAAATCAAAAACACAATGAGATAGCACCTCACACCTGTCAGAATGGCTAAAAATGAACAACTCAGAAAACAACAGATGTTGGCAAGGTTCCTTTTGCACGGCTGGTGGGAATGCAAACTGGTGCAGTCACTCTGGAAAACTGTATGGAGGTTCCTCAAAAAATTAAAAATAGAACTACCCTACGACCCAGCAATTTCACTACTAGGTATTTATCCAGGGGATACAAAAATGCTGATTCAGTGGGTCACATGCACCCCAGTGTTTACAGCAGCACTACATATCAACAATAATCAAATATGGAAAGAGCCCAAATGTTCATTGAGCGATGGACACACACACACACACACACACACAATTACACACACACAATGGAATACTACTTGGTTATGAAAAAGAATGAAATACTGCCATTTGCAACAACATGAATGGAACTGGGATGCTAAGCAAAATAAGTCACTCAGAGAAAGATAAATATCACATTATTTCACTCACGTGGAATTTAAGAAACAAAAGAGGAACATAGGGGAAAGGAAGGAAAAATAAAAACAGAGAGGGAGCCAAACCATAAGAGACTCTTAAATACAGAGAACTGGGTGTTGCTAGAGAAACCAGTATTAAACTGTATATTAACTAACTTGAATTTAAATAAGCAAATTGAGAATAAAAATAATTTATTCAGTTATATAGGCATAGGAAGAATATAAATAATGGGAAGGATTTAAAATGAAGAGGATATTTTATAAAGTAGGCTAGTATTTTATGGTCAGTCAATCATTTATGGATGGAATGTATGTTGAATCCTCACTCTTTGGGTTGGAAATTGTGGATACAACAGTGAGCAAAAATAGATACACCTTTAACCCTGGGTGAGTAGACCCATGCTGGTGGGCTATGCTGCCATTCTTTTCTCTCTGCTTCTCTCTTTTACAGAGCTTGAGACACTACTGAACTCTTATAGACAAAAACTTCAAGAATCTTTGGGTAGGTAAACTTCCCCAATGTAGTTCTGATACTCAGATTTAGCCCTGAGCTCTAGCATTCATATGGTGAAGTGTGAAATCAGACCTCACATCAAAATTGTCACTGGTATTAAGGCAGCTTTCCCTATCAAGTCAGCCTACTCATTCAAAATGATCTATTAAAAATGCAGAACAAATCCTAACAATTTATATTATTTTTTCCTTGCTGTTTTAACAGTTTAGTGGCTTGAACCAGGAACATTTCTTTTTTGGAATTGCTACAAAGTAATCTGTTTTCTTACATTTTTGAGCTTTTAGAGATTAGCCTACATTTCTTCACCCATGGCTGCTTTGCTCTATTTTCAAAGCTAGCAGGGTTAGGCTGAGCCCATCTCACAGTGAATCACTCAGACTCTGATTCTTCTACTTCTCTCATCCACATTTAAGGACCCTCTTCCAGATTTAAGGATTGTATTAGGCCTATCTGGATAATTTGGGATAATCTTCCTATTAAAAAATTTTTTTGATGTTTACTTATTTTTGAGAGAGAAAGAAAGAGGGCATGTGGGGAAGGGGCAGATAGAGAGGGAGACACAGAATCTGAGACAGGTTCCAGGCTCTGAGCCCAGCACAGAGCCCAAGCAGGGTCCAAAGAATGGCAAGATCATGACCTGAGTTGAAGCTGGACGCTTAACCAACTGAGCCACCCAGGCACACCAAATCTTTATTTTTTAAGTCAGATGATTAACAACCTTAATTCCGTCTATTTTCTTAATTCCCCTTTACAACATAACATAACATATTTATACATTCTGGGGATTAGGATGTGGACATCTTTGGGAATCCATTATTTTGCCCACTCCATACTCTAATATCCTATATTGGCTTCTCACTGTAATTAAAACAAAGATCATACATACTAATATGGCTTACAGAGGCTCTAGTAATTTATCATCTTCCACCCCTTTTTAAAAATTTAGCTGTATTCACTCTCTCCCAATCTTGTTTTTATACTAGGGCCTTTGCATGGGTACTTTCCTCTCCCTGGAATCCTCTATTTACTGCGTCTTCACCTAGATGACTCCTTATCATTCAGCCCGTATCTCAAATAGTACCTTCTCTACTCATGAGTTCTATTTTTACCTAGTACTTATCATTAATTGAATGACCTTTAGTTAATGTATTTTTGCTTGTTTTTTTTTTTTTTAATCTGTAGCTTTCCTCTTCCTCCACTACATGCTTGAAAACTCAGAGCGCAGTAGGCCTGCATCACCAACTATGCACTGGGCATTCTGGTAGGGCTTAGAGAAATGGTAATATTAAAGAGTCAGAGTGGTTTTCCCCTTCATGGAGTTTATAGGTTAATGAGGAAGCAGATATTAATCTAATAATCACATAAGAATAAAACTACAAGCATTATAGTATTGTAAGGCTTTGTAATTAGGATGTTTTACTATTTGGTAGGTCTAGCTCCCCTCCCATAGTTTCTTTGTTTTAATTTTCTATGTGAGCTTTAATATCACCTTGTCTAATTCAATAAAAAAGTATGTTGGCCTTTTTATTGGGATTAAATTAAATGTAGTTAGTTTAATAATATAATACATTAATTTAGGGAGACCAGACATCTTTAGGATGTTGAGTCATCCTATTCAAGAAGAGGGATATCTTCCCATTTGGTCAAGGCCATTTCATATCTTTCCCAGTGTTGTAAGACTTCCATCATGTAGAATTTGCATATTTGTTGTTCAGTTTATTCCTCAGTATTTAATCTTTGTTGATGACATAGGCGGGGTTTTCCTCTACCATTACCATCTCTAACTCATTACTGTTTGTGTATATTAAGGCTATTCGTTCTTGTACATTTATTTTACATCTTTTTACCTTACTGTATTTTTAAAATATTAGATTTTATCATTGATTCCTAGTATTCTTCTCTTATATTGTCACATCATTGCAAATGCAGATAGTTTTAGTTCCTTACCAATTTTTTAAAAGTTTGTTTGTTTGTTTAAGGAGTGAGCAAGTGGAGAGAAGGGGCAAAGAGAGGAAGAGACAGAGAATCCAAGCAGGCTCCATACCATCAGTGCAGAGCCTCATGCAGGGCTTGAACCCATGAACTGGGAGATCATGACTGAGCTGAAGTATGATGCTTAACCGACTGAGCTACCCAGGCACTCCTCCTCACCAATTTTTATTCTCTAGTTCAAGGATTGACAAACTTCAAAGTACCAGACAGTAAATTATCTAGGCTTTGAGGACCATACAGTCTCAACTACCAATCCATAAACAATAAATGGGTATGGATGTGTTCTAATAAAATTGTATTTACAAAAACAGCAGGTTTGGATTTGGTCATTGGGCCATAGTTTGCCAACTTTTGATCTAGTTGATTTATTTAATTGTAATGGCTAATACCTCTAGTACAGTGTTGAATAGTAGCAGAGATAGTGGGCATTCTTGTCTTGTTTCTTATTTTAGTGGAAATGGCCTCAATGATTGCTCATTAAATAAGATACTAGCATTAGGACTATCATGTATATTAAATTAAGAATATATCCCTCAATTTCGATTTTCTTGAGTATTTTTTCTGCCATTTTCAGTGCCTTTTATTAAATTTTAATTTGAATTTATTCCCATTGGAGTGCCTTATAATTAATTTTTCCTTTCTAAGATATTTTTCTTCCTTTTGTTTCTTGAATGCAATGAACTTCCTCTTTCCCCACCACCCACCACCCTTAGTTTTTGTCCCTCTAATTCAGAGTGGGTTTCCATTAGTACTTGGATTGTTGTTGTACAGTTTTCTTGTACTTCATGGTGGTTTTAAGGGATAGATTTTTTCTCAACTGATAGGTGTTGGTCTTCATTTTTCTGCTTCTCTGAAGCATAACTCTGTTTAGAACTCTTCATCTTTTTCCTGTTTATTTTTGTGGTATTGGAATATATTTTGTGAGAGTCTAGTTCTGTGGAGCCCTCTGTATAGCTAAGTCTGACACTTGTTTTTGTGGGGTAGATACAGAGACCAATGGAACAGAATGGCAAACCCAGAAATAACTCTTCACAGTTATAGTCAACTGATTTTTGACAAAGGGGTAAAGGCAGTTAGATTTTCATGTACAAAATAATGAGCTTTAACCCTTAGACATCAGACATAAAATTAACTCAAAATAAACTTGAGTGTTAAGAGCTAAAACTATTAAACTATCAGAAGAAAACATAAAACTTAAAAAAATTTTATTTATAGAATTTTTTTAATGCTTTTTAAATTTTTTTTTCTGTTTTTTAAATTTATTTCTGAGAGACAAAAATAGACAGCACAAGTAGGGGAGGGTCAGAGGGAGAGGGAGACACAGAATCCGAAACGGGCTCCAGGCTCTGAGCTGTCAGCACAGAGTCCAGTGCGGGGCTTGAACCCACGAACTGTGAGATCATGATCTGAGCCGAAGCCGGATGCTTAACTGACTGAGCCACCCAGGTGCCCCGAAAACATAAAGCTTTTGTGATTTTAGGTTAGAAAAAGATTTCTTATGTATAAAAGTACAATTAATAAAAAATAAAAACTAAATTGTGTTTTACCAAAATTGGAAACTCTTGCACTTCAAAAGAGAGTCAGGAAAATGAAAGGGCAAGCCACAGAATAGGAGAAAATATTTGTAAATCATATATGTGATAAAGGACTTAAAATTGAGAATATATAAAGAGGTCTTATAATTCAATACTTAGAGAACTTAAAAAATAGACAAAGTTTTGAATAAATATTTCACCAAAGAAGATATGCTAATGGCTGATAATCACACAGAAAAGGTCAACGTCATTAGTCATTAGGGAAATACAAATTAAAATCATGAGACACTATATCCAATAGAGTGGTTGTAATAAAAAAGACTGATAATACCAAACCACAGGTGAGGATATGGAGAAAATGAAACCCTTATACGTTGCTGATAAGTATGTAAAATGTTAGTCACTTTGGAAAAAACAAGTTGGTAGTTTCTAAAAACTAACGACGTAAATATAAACTGAGAACACGATCCATCAGTTCCACTCCTAGATATCTACCCAAGAGATATCTACCCAAGATAGATAAGATACCCAAGATACCCAAGAGAAATGAAAATGTATGTCGTCTCAAAGATTTACGTGAATATTTATATCCACATTATTCATGTAGCCAAAAGCTAGAAGTAATTAAAATATCCAGCAGCTGCTGGGTGGATAAACAAAATATGGCATATCCATATAATGGAATACTATTCAGAAATTACAAAGGAATAAATTACACACTACAAATGTATGAACCTCAGAACCCATAATGCTAAGTGAAAGAAGCCTGACCAACAAAAGACAAGATATTGCATGAATTCATTTATATGAAGTTTCCAGACTGTATGATACCATTTATATGAAATTCCTCTAGAGGCAGGAAGCAGACACCTTGACTGGCTCAGACTAGAAGTAGAAATGGGAATGGACTGTAAATTGGTACAAGGGAATTTGTGGCCATGGAAATGTTCTAAAACGACACCACTGTGGTGGTAGTTGTACAACTCCATACATTCATCCAACATCATTGAATTGTATATTTACAAAGGGTGAATTTTATGGTACATGTATATTATACCTCAGTAACATTGTTTTTAAAAAAGTAAATAAAGAATTGGACTGCCAGGTAGTTGAAGATAATAATGGCTGCTTTCCTGTCCACCTCCCAGTACTTCCTCTATGAACAGTATAGAACATCATAACAAACTGCATGAAAGCCACAGCTTCAGCATGACTTGATAGAGAATGTCCAAACAATTGTAAATAAAATGGAAAAAAATGCCAAATGCTAGTGCATGATCTCTAATTCCTGGTGTTCTTAGAGAGCATGAACTACACCATGCAGTTTGAAGGGATAGGTTTTTAAATGCACAGTTTCTGCGGTGGAGAGATGAGTGGGTGAAAAAAGGGGAAAAGGGAGAAGCACCTCTGGCAGTTGGGTGTGAAGGAAGAAAAGAGCAAAAGGAGAAAATTTAGGGCCCTGCAAGATAAAAGGGAGCCAAAAAAAAAAAAAAAAGAGGTCATAACAACTCTGTCAGGAATGTGTAAAGAGCTAATTAGACTATCCTTAATTCTCTTATTCCAGGATCTTCTGGAAGATCTGCCATTCTGTCACTTGACGTAAGCAGGCTAGTAGAACTGTTTCCTTGTTCATTTCCTATCAAATTTGTTACTTTTGGGGATAGTTTGCTATTTTTATCGATAAGACTGCTGGGGCATGGGTTTTTCCACTCAAAACTCCAAAGTCATGTCAACTAGCTGCTGTTCTTCACAGCCTGTCCTCTCCTAGAACTACAAGGCTGAACAGGCTTGGGGGTGGTGAAAGGAGCAACACCAGAACATCAAATTTCCCCTTCATTACCAGAAGCTCGGCATTATTTCAGGAACAAATGCTTATCAAATTGTTGTTTGCCCTTTTTGATTTCAGAGCCCTGAAATGGTAGTTTTTGTCCAGTTTTAAAACTGTTTCCTGGGGATTTATTTACCTCTAAACTCTGCCATACCTGGAAATTCTCCTTTATTTACTATTAACCAAACTACGTAGTGTGAGGCATTTTTCTCAAAGATATTGCAAATATGTATGTATAATTGATACAAAATATGGGATATATTGAAATATGATACATATGAAAAATATGGCCTCTTTACAGTAACTGTATATAGTTGGGATCCTCAAGAGCAGGTATGTAAACTGCAGAACAGGGGCCAAATCCTGTCTACTACCTATTTTTGCAAATAAGTTTTATTGTAACACAGTCATTCTCATTTATTTACATATTGTCTATGGATGCTTTCATACTACAATGGCAGAGGTGAGTGTTGTGATAAAATATGTATGATCCACAAAGCCTAATAATATCTGGTGCTTAACACAAAAAGTGTGCTGACCTTTGCTTCAGAGCATTATCATAATTAAATGATATTACTTTGTTTAGTATATTTACTTCACATTTATCTTTTGTTTATTTTCTAAATAACACAATATAACCAGCTACATAGATATGAATTATCAATTATTAGATTTCAGAAACTAATGGTAACTTTTATAAGTATGATCATATAAATTATAATTCAAACTAAATACACTAAAAATTAATATTTTAATCTAATAATCTAACAATCCTAAAATTTAACAAGAGTAAGACCAGAATTTGTTATGTTATAGTAATTTCATGTTCACGTTAGTCTGCAATAACATTCATTCTAATAATACTCTGTTTATACTCAATTATATCATAACTGCTCTTGTGTGAACAAACTACTATAAAGTCGTTGACATGAGAAAATGCACATTTTTTCCCTTTGATATTTTGAAATATCCTTGCTTAACTATTAGTTTGCATTTAAACAGGGAATATTTAACTTGCTTAGTACTACATACTTTGCAGAGCAGTTTTCTTAGCTCAATATATCTTACCTGTTAGAAGAGACAGTTAGTGTTCTTGGTTGAATGATATGTTTATGGGTTGAACAAAAGGGAGAGAGGTCATCTGGAAATGTGTCTTCTCCTGGAGGAGCTAGAGATAGGCCAACAAAAGCTTCATTTAGCATATCTCCTCTGTCCAAAGGCCCCAGGAGTTCTGTTAAAAAATGATCAAGATACAAGTTAAAATCAAATAAAATTCCAGATAACTCTTTCATAAATAGGATTTCAGGAAAAACTTTCACATATCCCAATGAAACTTAAAAATTTGTCAATTAGCTATATAGTGCACAGTGGAAATCTTGTAGTCATAGTCCCCCTGTGACTTATGTTATTCTGACACTTAGCTCAACCAGAGGAATTTGATAACAGTGATTAATGTTCCTGAGTTTAGCTTTTAAAAATGCACTTAAAAATTTCCCATTCATAGTGTTCTTAGCCAGTATTAATCAAATATTTTTGTTGTTAATGAATTACTGGAATATTTTATTATATTGGAAAGTTGTGAGAAGTAAATTATTTTACACTCTACATGTTGAACATAATTTAAAAGCAATAAAGGAAAGCATCTTTTCCAATATTTATTCTTAATTAGAATTTTAAGATGTACAGAGTCTGCTAGTCCGACATCATTTAGATATCTGTACAAACCAAAATTTAATATTAACAACTTTGATGGCACTGTTTAGAAAAATTGTGAAACATGATAAAGTTGTGAAAAATATATTTGAAAAAACATAAACCTAATTAAAAGCCAAAAACTCTTAGGACTGCACTCTGTACTTGTGTGTATTTCTCCCTTCCCCCTCCTCTTCCTTCCTTCCTTCCTTTCTTTCTTTCCTTGAGAGACAGAATATGAACCAGGAAGGGCAGAGAGAAGGAGGGAGACAGAGAATCCAAACAGACTCCACACTGACAGTGCACAGAGCCTGATGCGGGGTTCAAACTCATGAAACCATGACCTGAGCTAAAATCAAGAGTTGGACTTTTAACTGACTGAGCCACCCAGATGCCCCAACCATGTTAACCATTTTTAAGTGTGCAGTTCAGTAGTATTAAGTATATTCATCTTACTGTGCAACAGATCTCCAAAATTTTTTCTGCTTGTGAAACTGACACTGTACAGCAATTAAACAACTCACTATTAATTTCTGATTTCCCTTCTTCTAGGCCCTGGTAACCACCATTTTACTTTTTGTTTCTATAAATCTGACCACTTTAGATACTTCCATTTAAGTGGTATCATATAGTATTTGTATTTATGTGACTGGTATATTTACCTTAGTATAATGTCCTTATGGTTTATCCATGTGGTAAGATTTCCTTCTTTGGTTAACAATTACTTTAATTCTTTTTGAAGGGGGGAAGGGCGGGGAGAGAGAGAGAATTTTAAGCAGGCTCCATGTCCAGCATGGCATGTCCAGCATGGATCCTAATGCACCAGGCTTAACTCACGACCATGAGATGATGACCTGAGCAGAAATCAAGAGTTGGACGCTTAACTGACTGAGCCACTCAGGCACCCTCAGGATTTCCTTACTTTTTAAGGCTGACTAATATCCCACTGTATGTATATACCACATTTTGTTTATCCATTTGATCGTCCATGGAGATTTGGGTTGCTTCTAGCTTTTGGCTATTGTGAATAATTCTGCTATTAAGATGGGCATGCAGATATCTTTTTGATCCACTGATTATAATTCTTTGGATATATATCTGTAAGTGGGGTTGCTGGATCATAGCTAAGTTCTATTTTTTAATTTTTAATGAATTGCCATGTTGTTTTCATTGTGGTTTCAACATTTTACAATCCCATCAACAGCACTCTAATTTTTCCACAGTCTTGCCAACATTTGTCATTTTCTTTTTTAATTTTTTTAATGTTTATTATTCTTGAGAGAGAGAGAAACAGTGTAATCTGGGGAGTGGGCAGAGAGAGAGGGAGACACAGAATCTGAAATAGGCTCCAGGCTCTGAGCTGTCAGCACAGAGCTTGATGCAGGGCTCGAACTCACAAACCATGAGATCATGATCTGAGCTGAAGTTGGATGCTCAACCAACTGAGCTTCCTAGGTGCCCGTATCATTTTTTTATTATAGCCATCCTAATGGGTGTAAGGTGATACCTTGTTATAGTTTTGCTTTTGCATCCATAATTACCAATTATGTCAAATATATTTTCATGTGCCTATTGGCCATTTCTTTTTCTTTGTTGGAGAAATATCTATTCAAGTCCCTTTGTCCATTTTTGAATCAGGTTGTTTGATTTTTGTTGTTGAGTTTTAGGAGTACTTTATGTATTCTGGATATTAAATCCTAACCAGATAGGTGATTTTCAGATATTCCCTCCCATTTTATGGGTTGCCCCTTTCATTATGTTGATAATGTCCTTTGATGAATAAAAGTTTAAAATTTTGATGCAGTCTGGTTTATTTTTGTTGCCCATACTTTGGTATCCTATCCAGGAAACCATTGCCAAATCCAATGTCATGAAGCCTTCTCCTTGTTTTATCCCTAAACGTTTGTTACTTTAGGTCTTATAATGAGGCCTTTGGTCCATTTTGAGTTAATTTTCATATATGGTAAAAGTTAAGGGTCCAAATTCATTTTTTCCCATTATTTATTTATTTTGAGAGAGAGAGAGAGAGAGAAACAGAAAGCATGAGCAGGAAAGGGGCAGAGAGGGTGGGAGAGGGAAATTCCCAAGCAGGCTTCATGCTGTCAGCTCAGAGCCTGACATGGGGGCTTAGTCCATGAACTGTGAGATCGTGACCTGAGCGAAAATCAGGAGTTGGACACTTAACTGACTGAACCACCCAGATGCTCTCCAACTTCATTTCTTTTCAATATGGATATCTAGTTTTCCAACTAGTCATTTGTTGAAAAGACTGTCCTTTGCCTCACTGAATGGACTGGGTACCCATTTGACCACACATATAAGGGTTTATTTCTGGCTCTCTCTTTCATTCCATCAGTCTATATGTCTGCTGTTATATCAGTGCTATATATTGTTTTGATTACTGTAGCTTTGTAGTAAGTTTTGAATGAGGAACTGTGAGTCCTTCAGCTTTATTCTTTCTCAAGATTATTTTCATTCTTTAGGGTCAATTGAGATTTCATGAGTTTTACAATGGTTTTTTCTGTTTCTATAAAATATGTTATTGGAGTTTTGAAAAGGATTGTATTGAATCTGTAGATTCCTTTGGGATGTAAAGACATTTACTAACAGTAAATCTTCCAACTCATGAACAAGGAATGCTTTTTTACTTTTTACTGCCTTCTTGATTTTCTTTCAGCAGTGTTTTCTTTTTTTTCAGTGTACAAGTGTTCCACCTCCTTAGGCTTATTCCTAAAAATTTAATTTTTCTTGATTGGAAATGTTTTTAAAATATTCTTTATAGTTCATTTTTTAAAAATTTTAAAAAGATTCTATTTAAATTCCAGTTAACATGCAGTTTAATATTAGTTTCAGGTGTACAATACAGGGATTCAACACTTTGATACAACACCTGGGGCTTATCACATCGAGTGCACTCCTTATTCCCCATTACCTATATTATCCCCCCGCCAACTCCCCTCTGGTAGTGTCAATTCTCTATAGTGAAGGGTCTTTTTCTGATTTGGATACCTTTTATTTTATTTTTTAAATGTTTCTTTATTTTGGGGAAAGAGAGAGAGAGAGAGAGCTTGTGTGCAAGCATGTATGAGCAGGGAGGAGCAGAGAGAGAGGGAGACAGAGGATCTAAAGCCAGATCTGAACCACCAACAGAGAGCACATTTTTGGGCTCGGACTCACAAACTGTGTGATCATGGCCTGAGCTCAAGTCAAACATTTAACTAATTGAGCCACCCCTATTTATTTTGTTTCCTAATTGCTCTGGCTGAGACTTCCAGCACCATGTGAAAAAGAAATAGAGAAAGAGGACATCCTTGTCTTATTCATGATTATAGAGAAAAAGCTTTCAACTTTTCTCTATTAACTATGATATTATGGTGGGCTTTTAATAATTTTAATATGAGTCTTTTTTATGTCAAGATCATTTTCTTTTAATTTATTGAGTTTTTATCCTGAGAGGGTATTGTT
The DNA here is from genome assembly GCA_004023785.1 of Mungos mungo. NCBI lineage: Eukaryota > Metazoa > Chordata > Mammalia > Carnivora > Herpestidae > Mungos > Mungos mungo. Next base: position 10,007 of record PISW01007962.1, on the reverse strand, counting down.
TCTGTCCTTCATTCTGTTAATGTGATATATTACATCAATTTATTTTTGTAGGTTGAACTGTCCTTGCATTCCGGAAATTAGTTGAAGTATAATCTTTAAAAAATTTTTTTTAAATGTTTATTTATTTTGAGAGAGAGAGAAATAGAGCATGAGCAGGGGACGATCAGAGAAAGGAGACAGAATCAGAAGCAGGCTCCAGGCCCTGAGCAAATGGTCAGCACAGAGCCTGACACGGGGCTCGAACCCACAAACTATGAGATCATGACCTGAGCTGAAGTCAGCCCCTTAACTGACTGAGCCACCCAGGTGCCCCTGAAATATAATGTTTTAAATATGCTGCTGAATTTGGTTTAGTAGTATTTTGTTAAGAATTTGCATCAGCATTCATGAGAGATACTGGTCTATTCTATTCTGTAATGTCTTTGTCTGGCTTTGGTATTAGGGTGCTAGAAAGTCAGGGAGGGACATTAAAGTATCCCCGAAATTGAGAAGGAACTTTGAGACAGGAATATGAAGGTGGTGATTCCATACAGTATACACAGAGTTTTATTGAGGGTAACTTACTGATGGGGCAATCAGGTGGAGGAGACCCATGGAAACTAGTTATTCTCCAGAGAATCCAGACCTTAGTCCACAGATTTTATTAGAGCTAGGGGACACAAAGAAGGATAGTGTAATGAAATCAAAGGGTTGTTAACAGGTACCTCAAAGAGTTTGCATGCACCTAATTGACAGCTAACCTTTTATTAGATCTCGTGGTACCACCTCTGTGTCATGAGGGGGAAAGGCTGTATTATGTCTAACAGATTCACAGGAAGCCAAAACATGCCTCCCACCTCATCCTAGCCTTGGCAGCCTTTCTAAGGTATGTGTATTCATCTCCAGGGGCCTGGAACACGTAACCCTGAGAGAGGTCATCGAATGAACAGCAACAAGATTGTAGGGTCAAAGATGGAATTAGTATTGTCAGCACTCCTACACAGGGTAATCATGGTTTCATAGAATGAGTATGGGATGTGGTTTCCTCTTCAGTTTTTTGTAAAAGTTTGAAGAGGACTAGTGTTCTTCTTTAAATGTGTAGTGGGCTTTCCAGTGAAGCCATCAGGTCCTGGAATTTTCTTTTTGATTTATCCATTTCTAGGATTCATCCGTTTCTTCTAGGTTTTACAATTTGTTGGCATGTAATTCTTCATAGTATTCTTAGAATCCTTTTTATTTCTGTGATATTGGTTGTAATAGACCCTCTTTCTGATATTTATTTTTGAGTCTTCTCTTTTTGTTCTTAATCTAGCTAATGATTTCTCAATTTTTGCTGAAATTTTAAAACTCTTAGTTTCCTTCATCTTTTCTATTTTTTTTTGCCTCCATTTCATTTATTTCAGCTTTGGTCTTTGTTATTTCCTTCCTTTGGCTAACTTGGGGCTTAGTTCTTCTTTCTCTAGTTCCTGAGATATAAAGTTAGGTTGTTGATCTGACATCTTTCTTCTTGCCTAATGTACACATTTACTGATACAACTTCTCTCTTAGCACTGCTTTTACTGCATCCCAAAAGTTTTGGTATATTGTGTTTTCATTTTCACTTGTCTCAAGATATTTCCTAATTTCCCTGTGACTTCTTTGACCCATTGGTTATTTAAAAGTGTGTGCTTAATATTCATGTTGTGATGGTTAATTTTATGTGTCAACTTGGCTGGGCTAAGGGATGCTTAGATAGCCAATAAAACATTATTTTTGGATATGTCTATGAATGGGTTCAGGAATCAATTAGCATGTGAATCAGTAGACTGAATAAAGAAGTCTAGGCGGGTATCATCCAATCTGTTGAAGGCCCAAGTAGAACAAAAAGGGAGAAAGAGGGTGAATTGTGTCTCTCTCTTCTTGAACAGAAACATCCATCTCCTCCTTCCTTGTAATATCAGAACTCCTCATTCAATAGCTTTTTTGGACTCTGGGACTTGTACCAGTGGTGAAACTCAACCCCCTTCCCTGTTCTCAAGCCTTTGGCCTCAGACTGGGAGTTATACTATTGGCGCTTCTGATTCTCAGGACTTCTCACTTGGACTGAATTATACCACCAGCTTTCTTGGTTCTAAAGCCTACAGATGGTGTATTGTGGAACTTCTGAATTCGATAATCATGTGAGCCAATTCCTATAATAAACCTCCTCATGTATCTCTCTCTATATATTCTATTTTTGCCCTGGAGAACCCTAATACACATATATTTACAGATTTTTAAGTTTTCCTTCTGCTGTTGATTTCTAGTTTTATTTCATTGTGTTAGGAAAAGATATTTTCTATGATTTCATTAAGATGGGTGTTTTTTTGTTTTTGTTTTGTTTGTTTGTTTTGCCTGACTTAAGGTCTGTCCAACAGAATGCTCCATGTGCACTTGAGAATAATGTATTTTACATTGTTGGGTGAGTGTTCTATAAATGTCTATTAGGTCCAGTTAGTGTATAGTGTGGTTCAGGCCCTCTATTTCCTTTGTGATCTTCTGTCTCGTTGTTCATCTGTTACTGATAGAAGGGTGTTGAAGTCTCCTACTATTGTTTTGTGACTCTCTAATTCTCCTTTCAATTTTGTCAGTGTTTGCTTCATATATTTAAGGGCTGCAGTGTTTGCTAAATAAATATTTATAATTGTTAGATCCTCCTTGTGAGTTGTGCTCTTTATCATTATATACTTCTTTGTCTCTTGTGACAGTTTTTGACTTGAAGTCTTTTTGGCTGCTTACAGACAGCTTTGCTGTTGTTATTTTCACAGAATATCTTTTTCCATCCTTTCATTTTCAGCCTATAAAGTGAGTCTCTTGTATGCAATATATCTGTGGATCTTGTTTGTTTAATCCACTCAATTGATCTATGTTTTTTGATTGAGGAGTGTAATTCACTTACATTTAAACTAATTGACACAGAAAGACTTACCATTGTCATTTTGTTTCTTGTTTTTGATATCTTACAGCTTTTTTGTCCTTTATTTCTCTTACTGCTTTTTTTGTGTTTGACTTTTTCTTTGTGGTGATATGTTGTGATTCCTTCTCATTTGCTTTTGTGTGTATTCTATAATTTTTCTTTTGGATATAATTTCAATTATATAAAGTATCTTAAAGTTAAAAATCTATTTTAAACTGAAAATCTTACTCCTTTACAGTTCTGCTCCCCATTTGTTATCATTACAAATTATATCTTTATATATTATATACCTCTTAACATAGATTTATAGGTTTTCTTTTTTTTAATTTGTTTTTTATTTATTTTTGAGAGACAGAGAGAGACAGTGGGAGCAGGGAAGGGTCAGAGAGAGAGAGGGAGATATAGAATCTGAAGCAGGCTCCAGACTCTGAGCTAGCTGTTAGCACAGAGCCTGACGCGGAGCTCGAACCCCCGAACCGTGAGATCATGACATGAGCCAAAGCAGGACGCTTAACTGACTGAGCCACCCAGGCACCCTGATTTATAGGTTTTCTTAAGGGTTTTTGTCTTTTATAGACAGTAATGAATTAAAAGTGGATTTATGTAACAAACTTACAATACAGGATTCTATATTTGTGTTTTTACCTTTACTGGGTAACTTTATACTTTAATATGACTTTATGTTGCTATCTAGCACTTTTTGGTTTCAATTTGCAGGGCTCTCTAGTTTTTTGTTTTTTTAATGGTAGGTCTAGTAGTATTAAATTCCTTCAGCTTTTATTTATCTGGGAAGATCTTTATTTCTCCTTCAGTTTGGAAGCACAGTTTCATAGGACACAATACTCTTGGTTGATAGTTTTTTTGTTTTTTGTTTTGTCACTAGCACTTTTAGTAGATCATCCCATTTCTTCTGATCAGCAAGGTTTCTTTTCTGCTGAGAAATTTGATAGTCTTACTGAGGATTTTCTGTACATGATGAGTCATTTTTCTTTTGCTGTTTTCAAGATTCTCGTTGACTTTGAACAGTTTTGTTATAATTTAGGTCTCTGCGTTTATGCTAGTTGGAGTTTATTGATTTCGAGTTTGTGTTTTCATTTCATTCCTTAGATTTGAGAAGTTTTCATCCATTGTTTTTTTATGTAAGTTCTCTGTCTTTAACTTTTCCTTCTATGACTGGTATAATGCATTTATAGGACTCTTTGATGGTGTTCCATAAGTCTCTTAGGCTCTCCTCACTTTTTCTTCATTCTGTTTTCCTTTTGTTCCTCTGACTCAGTGATTTCAAATGACTTGTGTTTAAGTTTGCCATTTGTTTCTTCTGCCTAATTAAGTCTATTTTTGAACTGTTTTGGTGCATTTTTCAATTCTGTTACTGTATTTTTCAGCCTCAGAATTTTTTTTAAGTTTATCTCTTTGCAGATATTCTGATTTTGTTTATGCATTGTTTTCCTGATTTGTGTAGTTGTCTGTTTTCTTTAAGGTCACTGATCATCCTTATGACAGTTACTTAAAGTTCTTATGAACCTTATACATCTACATTTCTTTATGCTCAATTTCTGGGGCTAAATTTTAATCCTTTGATCAGGCCATGTTTTCCTGTTTCTTTGTATGTCTTATGGTATTTTGTTGAGATTTTTGTCATTGAAAAACGGCCATCCCTCCCAGTGTTTATGGACTGATTTTGTTCAGGGGAAGACCTTCACCAAACAGATCAGCTAGAGATTCTGAGGCCTCTCAGACCTTTCTTGATGTGTCTTCTTTGGGGTTGTGTGTGTGCTTTTGGTATATATAGATGTGTGTGTGTGTGTGTGTGTGTGTGTGTGTGTGTGTGTGTGTGTGTGTCTTGATTTCCCATTTCTTCTGAGGAGATTTTAGTTTCTGTTGAATTATTCTGCCCTTATTCTCTTGCTCTGCCTAGTGCCTGCCTGCATGAGCTCAGAGCCTCTCCTATTCCAATACACCAAGGCACTCACCTCTGTTATCACTGGCCTCCAATCTGATATCCAATCTGTGCTGCTGTCTTACCAACACCCCTAGCCAGGCAAGACAGAAATCAGTTCCTCGTACAGTTCCCAGAGAAGCCAGAATACTTTCTTTGAGTTCCACTCTATTTCTTCTGTCTCAGGGAAGGAGTTGGTTACTGGGTGATACTCTTCCCATTGTACCACCCTACCGAGGTGAGGAGTATTGTGTATGGTGAGCAGAATGCAATGAATTCTTTTACTCCTTTGGAACCACCCCTTTTCTTGTTTATGCTTTGTTGTGGGTGCTTATGGCCCCTAACTGTCTTCTAGAGTTCTCACAAAGGTTATTTCATTCATTATAGCTGTTAAGTTGGGGTCTTCATGGGAGAACAAGGGTCTGAAACTTCCTATAGTCCACCATTTTGCTGAGGTTGCTCCTTCGACAGTGAAGGCACTAGTTTTCACAGTGTGTAAAACTGTAACAGGTAAATAGTTTTCATGTAGGCAAAGAAGACTGTATTTATTTTCATAGTGAGTCTTATTCCCAATTACCCTTGTTACCAATTTTCTTTCCTTGGCCATTACAAAATACATATGATTTGGATCATCTCTTTCCAGTAATTTGCAGTAATAAATTCTGCTTGGAGATCTGTCAGTATTATCTTAAGGAGGAAAATGTTCGTAGAAAGTACTTTTATCAGCAAACCTATTTTCCAGAATACCATTACATGTGCCATAACACTTAAACTCTTGGCTTATTAATAAGGCTGAAATCAGACTGCATGGATCTTTGACAATAAATGGAGTTCTAGGCGGTTCTGTTTTCAAATGTGAAAATAAGCTTTGGTTATTTGTATAAGCAAACTTTTACTGAGAGGCTGCTCCATGAAGGTTGCTCTACTTAGTAAGGGATATAAACATGAAGACGACATAAACACTGTCCTTGATGAGATTACAGTTGGATAGCAGGGCAGGTATGCTTAAATTGTGCTTTCTTGAATACGAAATGTGAGTAAAATCCACAGTAGCAGCAAATGATTATTGTTGCAGTTGGGAGAAATGTCAGCAGAAAAGAGCCATTAATTAAAAAAAAAAACTGCTTAGGGGGCATCTGGGTGGCTTGGTTAAGCACCCAACTCCAGCTCAGGTCATGATCTCACAGCTTGTATGCTAGAGCCCCCATCAGGGTCTGTGCTGACAGCTCAGAGCTCGGAGCCTGGAGCCTGCTTCTGGTTCTCTGTCTCCCTCTCTCTGCCCCTCCTCCATTCACCCTCTGTCCTTCTCTCTTTCAAAAATAAGTATTTGAAAAAATAAATATTTTAAAATATAAAAAAAGATTGCTTTAATAGTCTTTATTCTTAACAACTTTAAGTCAGATGGTCTTAGATTATTGCTATATTAGTGTGGTTTTACTTAAAAATATAATAGTGAGCTTACTAAATTTTAGGGAAGACATGACTAGTAGTTGGGTTCCACCTAGTAAATAAAGCATAGAGTTGTAAACTAACAAACTGCAAAGAGGCAGAATTTTGTTTGGGATGGAGCCAGAAGATAGTGTATGGAGAGGTTTTAGCCTTAGTGGTCTGTTTCTTTATAGTCATACATTTGTGTTCAGTAGGCAGAGTGACTATGGGTTTGGGCTAAAAGTCAGTTATCTGGGTAACCTTAACTGTCTGCCAAAAGCAGCAATTACCTAGAATTTTGGTTTTCTAGAACAAAGATTTTAAACTGGTAGTCCATATGCTAAATTCAGTTTATATATGTATACATGTATATAGTTATCTTCTAAAAACAAAGCTTACTTAAAAAACACCAAAAACCTCGGACTTCTTAAAGGATTATGTCTGGGTGTTTTCTAAATTGTTTAAAAGATCAGTATGAAGAATTCTTGTAAACAGTTCTTTCTTGGTCTATGTCCTTTTAACTTAAAAAGGCTTTATATTATAATTGCTCTGTAAATATCAGAATTTTCTGTATATTGTGCAGTGTACACAAAGAAGCTGTCAAACGGCTTACCTTGTACTTATCAGCTTGTTTATTTTTATGCCTCCAAAAAGCTGTATTTTTTTTTACAAGAGCAGCTGCTACTTTGTAAATATTTTAATGGCTTCTGTTAAGTAGAGCTGTCAGTTTAACAAACAATATCATAAAAGATTTTCACTCTTTCATATACTGGACATCTTGAAATGTGTTTTACCCTGAAAACCTTTGGGAGATTTTAGACTCGAATGGACATCTCCTTTGAAGGCACAAAGCCAACAAAATAAGGGAGAGATTTAAAGAACAGCTGAGAACAAACCGAGGGCTGAGGAGGGAGGGGGCGAGGGGAAGGAGGTGATTGTCATGGAGGGGGGCACTTGCAAGGAATAGCACTGGGTGTTATATGAAAACCAACTTGGTAATAAACTATTTTTAAAAAAGCAAAAAAAAAAAAACAACTTAAAAAAAAAAGAAGAGCATCTAAGATAACCAAGGAAATAGTGCCATTTATTTCTAGAGGACCAATGTATGACAGCAAGAAGTTCTCCTAGCTCACATCCCCTTTTCTGAACTCAGCTACAGATTTAAACACTGTTCAAATTAATGAACTCAGGCAATATGGTAATTACTGACCATTATCTGAGTTTTATTCTATGTTGTGCCATCTGGTTTTGGGAGGTCATCTAGCTTTTCAGATTGTTGGTGAGGGTTTCAGAAATGAGTATCTTGTATATTGTTGATTGTATATTGTTGGTAAATTAACACTTAAAGAGAAATTTGGCAGTATCCATAAAAATATTGATCTTTTTGGCCTCAATATACTTTACCTTGAAATTTATCCTGTATAAACACTAGCATAATGAATATAAAGATATTTATAAGACTATTTTTATTTATGCCAGCTTGTTATTTAAACATAAACAGACATACCCCACAGGCATCTTGCTTTGGAATTTCATCATGTCTGAAACCAGCGAGAACAGAATACTGAACGCTTAACTAATTCTCCATCATCTGTCTTCAACAGTTACCACTTATGGTCAATCTTATTTCCTCTCCATCCTCTACCACTTCGACACTCTACCACTGGAATGATAATTGAAGCAAGTCCTAAACAGATCATTTTATTTGAAATATTTTATATTATACCTCTTAAAAGATACGTGCTTCCCCTTTATATTATTTTTTATTGAAGTATAATTAATACATATTAGTTTCAGGTGTATAATATAATGATGAAATAATTTTATGCATTACTCAGTGCTTATCAGGGTAAATGTACTTTTTAAAATTTAAATTTTAAAAAAATATTTATTTTTGAAAGAGAGACAGAGACAGACAGACAGAATGGGAGCATGAGTGGGGAAGGGACAGAAAGAGAGGGAGACAGAATCTGAAGTAGATTCTAGGCTCTGAGCTGTCAGCACAGAGCCCAATGTGAGGCTCAAATTCATGAGCCACAAGATCGTGACCTGAGTCGAAGTCAGATGCAGTTTAACTGAGCCACCCAGGTGCCCCAAGGTAAATGTACTCTTAATCCACTTTATTTTACCCATTCCCCCCGTCTACTTCTGTGGCAACCACTAGTTTGTACTCTGTATTTAAGAGTCTGTTTTCTTGTTTGTCTCTTTTTTTTTCTTTGCTCATTTGTCTCTTAAATTCCACATATGAGTGAAATTATATGATATTTGCCTTTCTCAGACTGACTTGTTTCACTTAGCATAATGCTTTCTAGCTCCATCCATGCTGTTGGAAATGTCAGGAGTTCATTCTTTTTTATGACTAATATTTCTGTGTGTGTGTGTGCGCACACACCACATCTTCTTTATCCATTCATCATAGACATCTGGGTTGTTTCTGTATCTTGGTTATTATAAATAATGCTGTAATAAATATAGGGGTACATATATCTTTTTGAATTGGTGTTTTCATTTTAAGTAGAAATACTGGATTGTATGCTATTTATATTTTTAATATTTTGAGGAATTTCCATACTGTTTTCCACAATGGCTATACCAGATTGCATTCCCACCAGCAATGCACAAAGGTTCCTTTTTCTCTATGTCCTCGCCAATACGTTACTTGTCTTTTTGATTTTAGACATACTAACAGGTGTAAGGTGATATTTATGCCTTTTTGGTTTTCATTTGATGATTAGTGATGTGGAGTATCTTTCCATGTATCCATTGGCCATCTGTATGACTTCTTTGAAAAAAATGTCTATTCAGGTACTCTGCCCATATTTTAATTGTATTATTTTGGGAGGTGTATCATTATTTAACTTCTATGTATATATTTGATATCAACCCCATATTGGATATGTCATTTGTAAATACCTTCTCCCATTCAGTAGGTTATTTTGGTGATGGTTTCCTTCCTCATGCAGAAGGTTTTCATTTTGGTGTAATCTCAGTAGTTTAATTTTGCTTTCATTTCCTTTCCCATGTCAAAGTTATTACTGCCTATATTCTATTAGGAGTTTGGGGGTTTCAGGTCTCACATTTGGGTCTTTCATCAATTTTGAGATATTTTTTTTTTATGTATGGCCTAAGTAAGTGTTCCAGTTTCATTCTTTTGTATGTAGGTATCCATAGGTATCCAGTTTTCCCAACACCATTTATTGCCTAATCTCCATGGTATATTCTTGTCTCCTCTGTTGTAGATTAATTGACCATAAAAGTGTGGGTTTATTTCTGGACTCTTTATTCTGTTCCATGGATCTGTGTGCCTGTTTTGGTGCCAGTACTATACTGTATTGATTCCTACAGCTTTGTAGTATATCTTGAAATCTGGGATTGTAATACCTCCAGCTTTATTCTTTTTTTTCTCAAGATTGCTCTGGCTATTTGAGGCCTTTTATGGTTCCATACAAATTTGAGCATTACTTGCTATAGTTCTATGAAAAAATGTGATATTTGATAGAGATTATATTGAATCTGTAGATTGCTTTGAGTAGTATGGACATTTTAACAATATTGTTTTTTCCAATCCATAAGCATGGAGTATCTTCCCATTTGTTTGTGCCATTTTGTTTGATGCTTGGGGTTTTTTTTTTCCTTTCAAATAGAAACTACATCATTAGTTAATACTGATATTGTCAATTCAATTTCAGGTCTACAGTGATTTATTTTTCTTTTTTCTTTTTTTTT